>JANVCC010000048.1:6932363-7211903 GCA_025345505.1 Todiramphus chloris collaris
GATCCCAGTCTGGTTGTGTTCAGTCCATGTGAACTAACACGGCTCCAGATTCATTAATAGCCCCCTGCACTCCCTGCCCAGTCACACTGCACAGTACCACGCAGCCAGTCAGGAGCTGACGGCGCCCAATGAGAGATCTTCTGGGACTAGCTGCATGAAAAGTGCAGTTTATTGAGAGCAACAGAAATACAAGTTCTTTTAGATTGCCAGTGATAAATACACTGTCTGCAAAGGATACGTATATGTGGTATACCATATGTGTTAAAGAGCAGCTCAAGAAGATTTCTAAGTTTAAGAGTCCAGATCTTACCCAAGGGCGTCCCTAAGCGGGGGGAAGCGAGGTTCAGCCCATCAACTGATCCCAGGAGTTAGAGATGGTCCACGATGATGTCTTCCCCAACATCCCTTCTTACTTAAACCATTTTTATAATAATTTTTACCTTCAAGGTGGAGCTTGAGTGACTCCAGTCATAAATACCTTTGTTACAATTGGTGTAAATTTCTCTCGCTTTGCTTTTAAAGATAGAGCTGAAGAAAATTCACAGTGCAGGCTCAGTGAGGGGTGGTCACACTCTGGAGGTGGGTAGCCTCTGGACTGGAGGTGTGTTTTGGTATTAGAATGACATTATAATGAGCAAAATTCGCACAAGGACAATACTTTGTCAAAAACTGGCAGACTGTTGGCACAGGGTTGCAAACAGGCAGCTTATCAGTTCTGTAGGACCATCAAGTTCCCATCTCTGCTGTGATTTCACAGGGCCTGGCTGTGGAATCTTCACTCTATCCCCAGTGCTGCTTGCAAGCAGTGTTGCTGAGGGAACTGTTGTGAAATGGATTCCTTGCATTGAGAGTTTCTCCAGTATTAGACCTTTCCTTAATGTGTGACCAATGCTGCACCTTTAGTATGATTTTAATTTTTAAGTCACCTCCAGTCATTATTCCACACCCATTCCTCTGCAATATTGTCACTGCTGTTTCTCAGGAGCACTGTGAGTACACCTGCCTTCAGATAAAAGACTGTTATCCCAAAAGAAGGAATGCACAGCATCTGTTTCTGTTGTCCTACCATCTTCTATTCCTCTGTTTTCTCTCCTCACTCATTAATTGCCATTAAAGCCTTCTTTTTTCCTATTAGACCCATCTTTCTGTTGTTTTCTTTTGGGCAGACTTCTCGGCAGCTGCAAACACCTGCTTTTGGGCAAAATAATGTGCAGCTGCCGTATCTCATACCTGCCCAACCTGGTCAGCAAGTTTGTAGGTTCTCGTGGTGTTGCTGTCTGTGCACTGAGCCGTGCCTGCAGCCCACTGCTCATCTCCTGTGCTTACCAGGAGTTGGAGGCACCATCATATATGGCCCTGTTCCCTCCAGTCCCAATCAAGATCTCACCTTCCTTGCCTCACAGGAGGATGACTGTCTGCATTTAGCCTTGTGCAGTGGCCAGTTGTGCCTGAGGGCTGCCTTGTCCATGCAGCATGTGCTCTCAGGATGACATGTCCATTCCAAGCATACTAGGGAAATATCACAGAGGTTTGGATGTGATGCTGTGTTTGCACCATGGATTGATCCTGGAAGCATGGAGCAGACCTCTGCAAAACAGGTCTTGCCATGACTGTGTGTGGTGTGTGTGTGCAGGGCAAGTAGTACTGCATCTGTGGTTATGGGAACCATAGCAACCAGCGTTGCTGGTGTGTGTACCTGTTCAGTGCTTGTCTGGGCAATGCAGAAAGGTACTTAAAGTGGGATTGCTGGCATCTACTAATGTGTAAGCATCACTTGCTGTGGAATCCTCATGATTTTAGATGTCTGGGATAGAGATATCCCCATCTGACATGAACACCATGCCTTATATAGTTAATGGAGGGAAACAAGGTCACATGTAGGGCACTCTGCGTCTGAGCCGTTGTAGACTTCCACTTCAGAACCCCGATGGCAAACAAGATAACCCATCTGCTTAATTGAATGTAGTTTCAGTAGAGTGTTCTCTTTCATGCACAAGCTTTATTACATCCTCTGTTGCTCTGGCGTGGTGAACTGCCAGTAGCACTGACTGCACTGTGCAGTGAAGGGCCTTTTCTACTGGTTGAAGTCTCAAGCTTAGTCATAGTATTGCAAAATGGATAAAGGTGAGAGGAAAAAACAATCACAAAGCATTTCTTAGGCCTCATATTCTCACCAGCTGAGCTTTAGACAGCCCAAAGGAGCAAAGCTAAATTGACTGACTGGAATGTAGCTGTTGTTACAAAGTTCTGGCAGGCCGTTGAGGGCAGAGATAATAGAAAGCTGGTCTGTCATGTGAGTAAGCTTCACTGCAGTCAGTACTTCAAATTAGAGCTGTTGTTACTGCCAGCAAGTCAGTTACTGATTGAAGACAATCCTCCTTAAGTATGTACTTAAAAATAAGCTCTTTTTTATGTCTCTTACTGAATTAGGGCTTTAGTTAACCTTTCTTTGCTCTAATAGTCTTGCTCTTGTGTATGAGAAATACCCAGATTCCCAGGACTGGAAGAGCCCAGTAACCCTGTCTTGAAAGAGTCTGTATTCTCCCTGTCTATAAATTTGTGATGGGTGGAATAATTCCAAATGTTATTGGTCCCTGAATCTCAGCCACTGAGAACTGCAGGAAAAAGTGGTTTTGGGAAAAAGTGGTTTGGTAATATATCCTTGACTATGGGATTCACTCCTTCTCACAGTTGCTCAGAGGCAGTTCCCTGGGCTGACTTTTTAAGTGATGCAGTTGGACTTTTTCTCACCTCTGTGAAGGTTATTTCTTTTTTCCTTTTTCTTTGAGAAAATGGGTCAGAGAACCAAGAAAGAGGGATTTTAATGCTGTTACTTTCATTACTATTTGTTCTTTACAAACCTGGATTTGTTAATATTTCAAGCTTAAAGTCAAGATCATTTCTTCCTCAAGTTCCTGGTAAAGGCAGACGTGTACACAACTCATTCAGCAGTAAATGTGATGACTGTTAGTACTATGTAGCAGTTTCCAAAGGGAATGCTTTTAGATTTTAGGTTTTCTGGTATTATAAGAATGTTGTGCTTGTTATTTGCTGCATTTATATTATTGTGGTTGATAATTGTATTGCAGTACTAGCACGGAGCCCTGTTCTTACATGTGATTCCCAGAGTGTAAGCAATTATATTAATGCAGGACAAAGGATGAAGTCTATCTCAGAAGACAGAAGGGAGATCTACCAAGAAACCGTTAAGTAACAGTAGTCAACATGGTAGCCAGACTCTCAATGTGCCAGCTTTCATCAGCTGCTTTTCTAGGTGCATATGCTTCATTTGGCCAGGTAAGGGCCACCCTTTCCCACACAGGCTTTCCTTCTGCTTTGAAGACAGAAGTCCTGCTGACACATGGTATAGTCCTTCTGTGCTGTGTTATCACTTCTACAGACAAAATATTTGTAAAGACCTGTGCTCTCCTGCCTGTATTCTCGGTTGTAAGCAAAACTTCTGAGAGCAAAAGTTTTGTGAAAAGGAATTTGTTAATGCCTTTCCAGCCTCAAAAACACATGGAGCCCATGTAGGTTGATGAAAAATCTTGATCAACAATGTCAGTGTGCTTGTAACTGTCCTGCTGCCTAGCTTCTGTCAAACCTATGGGCTGCTTTCATGAAAATTTGACAGCAGAAGTATTAAAAGTAGGCAAGGTTTTATAAGCTTTGTAGGAGGTGATTAAAGAGAAGAGAGTAGAATATGAGCATTTGAAAGTTTGCCTCTATATGTTAATCGTTTCTGCTGGTAGAACAAAAGCAGCTTGTTTTTTGCTTTGTATTCTGAAGGAGAAAAGTAGCAAAGGTGGTGCTAGTTATTTAGACAAGTCAAATGGAAGACAAAAACCCACAGAGAATCAGATTACATTACTGCTCATCACAGAGCTACTTGCTCATGTGAGATGGAAGGAGATCTGGGCATATAATTTACCAGATATTTCAAAATCTGCAATTTCCTGCTCGGATGGGAAGCATGGCCTTTCCTGGATCCTGCTCTTTACTTTCTCAAATCCGGTACCCTGCAAACTACACTTAAAAATATAGCTAATACTGAACAATAAATACTATTGTGTGCCTTATACCATGAATAAAAGTAACCAAACAGCAAAATATTTTAGTAACTGTAAACAGGAATTGGTTATGGTCTTTTTTATTGTCTCGTCATTGTTGTTTTGCACTTAAAAGAGGAAAATTCAGTGCTGTATAAGAACGGATTAGTGACTGTATTGGATTTGGGATTCTCTCTCAGTCAGTGTCCAGTGGCAGATGCTGTGGAAAGCATGGAATGATATTTGCCTAGATCATTTTCCCTGCTCTGAACAGTTTTTGTCTCAGATTTCCTGAACCTGATTGATGTCTGTGTATCTTTTAGCCCCAACTTGATTTTACTTTCTGTATTGGGCCAGCAACTTTTGCCCTTATTGAACTTCTAACATCTATTGCAATTGCTGCCTTCATTTAATGTCCCCTAAATTCTTTTATTGAAAGAAAGAGTGAAGAATCATTCCATATCCACTTGCTTTAGGACACCTGTAATAAAACACAGTTGTTTATTTGGGTTTTTTTTCCGAGCCTGAAAAGTCCTACCTACTTTCTCATGTTGTAGCAGAATCATACGGTAGATTTTCCTTGCTGCATGTTTGTGAACTTTTCAAGTTCTTCAGTGACCTTTTTTGAGATGGGGAACCAGGATTGCATGTTATATTAAAAATACTCTGTTGTTATAATGATGTATTCTCTTCTGTTACGTATTCATCTCATAATTAGTCCTAGCATTTTATTTGCCTTTTTAACCTCTGTTGGGCTCTGAACTGATGATTACATGGCTCTGTAGCCCAACGTCTGTATCTTGATATATTATCTCAAGATCATTTCCAAATGGTAATAATAATTGACAGGTACAACATTTGATACTAAACCCTCTTTTTTTTTTTCAGTGGGTGCCTCATTTCATCTTTATCTCCTTTAAGTTTCTTTTTGTGATTTTATTGCCACTATTCAGTATCATATTCAGTATCCTTTTGCAGCTCTTTGCAAGTGACCCTTACTTTTACTACCCTTAATAGCTTAGTGTTCTCAGCAAGTTTTATTACCTCATTTTACTGCCTCTTCAGTGGAAATTGACCATTTACTCTTTACTGTATTTTCACATGTAAATAGGAATGATTAATCTGTTCTTGAACCCCAGTGATGATTAATCTAAGCCCTGAAGCAGGAGGCTTGATTATGACTTTTTTTAATGTCTGCAACTATAAATGTTGTTGCTTATGAAATGGAAAACTTTGTAGTCCCATGAAGGGGCTACAAAAAAAGTAAAGGAAATGGCCTTATAGTCATTATGTGAATATGTGAGACTTTTCATTAACTCATTAAAATTTGAATGCCTTTGATGAGATAATATAGGAAGCTGGAAAATTACTTTTCTTGGACAATAATCGATCATTTGTGTTTCAGGAGAAAATGAAGTTCCATCTGAAGATGCCCTAATACTACAGCTGCACCTTGCAAAAGGTCATGAGAAATTTACTGAAATGCTAAAAAGCCAACAGCAGATCATTGTTGATTTGCAGCAAAAACTTGCTGAACAGCAGCACATACTGGTTAGCCAGCAACGGGAGATTCTTGAACAGCAAAGAAAAATGTATGAGCAAATGGATCTGATCAAAGTCCAGTATGGCATGCTTTTTGATACGGTGAAACAAATGTCATTTCAGAGTTTGCAAGAAGATATTCAAAATTATTTTGAAAGTCATCTTCAGGGACTTCAGAACCAGGTCAGAAATCATCTCCAGAAGTCATACTCTGTGCATAAAGTAGAAGTGGATGCAAAAGTGATTAATGTTGGGGAGTCTTTGCTGGACTGTGGCCTTTGTGAAAGTGATGAATTTTGCAATTTCCAAAAGACACCTTCCCAATGTGAAAAATGCACTTTGTGTCCTGCTGGCTTTTTCCAAATGGCTGAGTGTTCTGCAAACTCTGATCGGATTTGCCAGGTAAAATATAATTCTGTAACTTTCAGTTACTGCTTATGAAGTATTGTGTTGGACATACTGGAATAACATTCTGGAAATAGCTACTTGGAGAGTTAGAGAGATCCAGTTTGAAGCACATGTTTTACTGAATGGGTCTATGGGACTTCAGAATCTGCCTGAAGTTTTTTGTGTGTTTTCTCTTTACTGTTTACTGCTCTAAATGGGGCACTAGTTTGTGGCTGTTGGGTGTGATGCTTTCCCAAACCTGACAGTTGGCAGGACTTTGATTCTTTTCATCATGGTAGAAGAAGACTTCCTAAAACATGTGTACTTGCATGCTAAATTTGCTTATTTAATCCCAGTCCACTCTGCAGGAACTTGTAGACATCTCTGAAGAGCAGAGGAAAGCTTTACTAAACAAAACGAGAGGTCAGATATTTATTTATAGATCTGGAAACCAAAGTTGTCAGTTAAAACAAAGGTAAAAAATAGTTCCAGCTTAAACACAGCATACAAATATATAAGAATACAGATGCTTTTCTTCTATCACTTTCTCTTATTTAGAAGTCCTAAGGTACATGGGGAATGTGCTATTTAAAACAGTGTCTTACTTGCCAAGTGTTGCTCCCAGTTCTCTTAACATGAGCCCAAACAGCTGCAAACTAAGCCTGAGATACTGAGAAGACAACCTGAAAGAGTCTGTCTCTGCTAGTCTCAGTTTTCTTTAATGCTAGCATTCAGATGCAAATGTGGCCTGTTACTCTTTCCCCTGTGCCTTCTGTAGGGTGAAAGGAGGGCTTGTTTACAGGAAATATTACTTTATCATTTACCTTTCCTGTCCATTTTTCAGTTATCACCTTTCTCCCAGACTAAATGTCTTTAAGAGTCTTTCCTACCACTGCCTTGATTGTTACAATGTCCTTAAGACCAACTGAGCAATGCATCGGTCTTGGGGATGTGGTACCATCTTACACACCACGCATCGAAACAAGCATTAGTTGTACAACCACCAATCCATTCAGCTCATCATCTGCACCTTGCTAGCTTTATGTGGGCACCACTTGGTCTTTTTGGATAGTTTGTCAAAACAAATGACCAATCCAAAACAAGTTGTATCGCTCCAGCATACTTATGGGATCAGCCCCCTCTTCATCTCTACATATGCCTTTTACTGGTAGATGAATGTCACAGAGCCTGATGAAGAGCCTGTTTCAAATTTAAGTTGTTGCATTAAAGTGTTTCAATGATTCTTGTGATTTACAGGACAGAGACGAATGCTCTGAATCTCCAAGCATTTGTGGTGAGAGGATAAAATGCCTGAATACTCCAGGTAGGTTATAGTCTCTGATAATTAAATAGTGAAGATAGTAAGATCTTCAGGAACAGTCCAAAGAGATAGATAAGGACTCAGGCCTGTATGTTTGTGAGTAATGACATGCTCATCTTGCTGGAATCCAAGTGGTTGAAAGACACCAGGGTTCTAAGTTCACAGAATCACAGAATTTCCTAGATTGGAAAAGATCTTTAAGATCATGTAGTCCAGTCATTAACCAAACACTGACAAGACCTCAACTAAACCAAATCCCTAAGCACTATGTCTACACAACTCTTAAATACCTCAAGGGATGGAGACTCCACCACTCTCCTGGGCAAGCCATTCTAATGCCCAATGACCTGTTCAGTAAATAAATACTCCTAATATCTAACCTAAACTTCCCTTGGTGCAACTTAAGGCCATTTCCTCTTGTTCTATCACTTGTTACTTAGTTGAAAAGATGAACTCCTAACTCTCTACATCCTCCTTTCAGGTAGTTGTAGGGCAGCAATGTCTCCCCTGAGCCTCCTTTTCTCCAGGATAAACAACCCCAGTTCTCTCAGCTGCTCCTCCTCAGACATGTGCTCTAGACCCTTCACCAGCTTTGTTACCCTTCTTTGGACATTTTCTAGTACATCAGTGTCCTACTACAAGAGTGAGGGGCCCAAAACTGAACACAGTACTTGAGATGTGGCCTCACCAGTGCTTGGTACAGGGGTAAAATTACTTCCCTGGGTCCTACTGGCCACACTATTCCTGATGCAGGCCAGGATGCCGTTGGCTTTCTTGGCCACCTGGGCACACTGGTGGCTCATGTTCAGATGGCTACCAGTCAACATCCGCAGTTCCCTCTCTGCTGACCAGCTTCCCAGCCACTCCTCCCCAAGCTGGTAATGCTGCTGGGGGTTGTTGTGGCCAAAGTGTAGAACCTGGCACTTGGCCTTATTGAAACTCATACAGCTGGCATTGGCCCACTGAGCTCGTCTGTCTAGATCCCTCTGCAGAGCCTCCCTACCCAAAAATTGATAGTAGTTCTTGTGGACAACGGGCTATTTGGGATGTAATATCCACTAGGAGCATTGGATGGTCCCTTTTGACATATTTGTGGGGTTTTACATGGTTTGGTTTTAATTTTCACTTATGACCTGGCTTTCTTGTTGATGCTGATGCAAATAGGGTCAAAATCAAATGTATTATTCCCAATGGAGAAAAATAGTTGTCATTTTCCTTCTGCTGCACTGGGGCAGATACTTGGTTTGATTTAATGAAAGCTCTTATAAGGCCTCTCTGTATCACTCTTATTCTCCTTCAGCAACAATATTGTCAAATACTGAGGAACGAGCAACAGTTTCAGTTATTTGCAGGGGTTTGGGGTGATTTTGCAGACATTTAAAGACAAATGTGACTGGAGCTCTGTACTGCAGACTTTGCCTTTATTACGCCTCACGGCAGTCAGACACAATAGAGCAAAATTAATAGACATACACCTAGACAGGTGGCCCTAATTTGTAATTAACCATGTTGATTTGTGATGATCCAAATTTGACAGAGAGAGTTTAAAAAGAGAAGGATTCCCATACTTAATCTGCTTGAATGTCACCTTTACATCAGGCAGTTGTGAGTAGTAACAGCAGAAAAATATATGCATGGCTTACTCTAGTTGCCTTGCAATTGCCTGGCCTCCAGGAACAGCCAGACCTGGTGAATGTGCTGCAGGGAGACACAATTTCACAAAGCCAGTTTTGAGTGCAGTTGGGCTGCTCACTGTTAAACCAGTTGCCACAGGGCCCAGAGTAAGAGACTGGAAGAGGTGGAAGAGGTTGTCAGGCAGTAAGGAGAAGTAGGAAACAGTCACAACACACAGCTGTGCTGGCTTTCTGGTGTTTGCCTATCATTTGCTGCTTGACCTCTTCTGGGCGAAGGGTAGGATGCTGCTCTTGACACTGTGTCTACAGTATAAAGCAGCCTGTGTGCTGCTTGTCACCTTGTTGAAGTCCATGCAGGGGGAACACCTGCTGCAGACCTAACTTATAAAAGACAACAAATTGGTGAGAGTAGTCCCCACATGGATTCATAAAACTTGGTATTAAAATCCTTTAATACACATTAAAATATTTCAAAGAAGCAAATAGCCTAAAAGTATTTCTAGGCACTACTGCAGATCATCTCTGCTGTGTGAGCCAATTGCATTTGTGAACTTCATCCAGGATTTCTCAGTGATGGGAGTGCTATTGCTATGAGAAGTAGGACTGGTTAAGAGGTGCAATGTGAGCAATTATACCATAGTTAAAATTATTTCAAAAGGAAAGTTTGTCTGGGATTTTTTTCTGCGTTGCCTGTAGAATGTTCTTAGTTGAAAAAATGTGATCTTAGTTATTTGGCTTTTGTTGCTCATAAAAAAAAAGCCACTTTCCAGGGGAATAAAATGTTAAGTTTCTCTTGACTTTTTTTCAAATGGAAAAATCTTAAAGTTCTACAGTGATCTCTTTTGAGAAAATGATAGCTGGTCTCAGAAGCAGTGTTCTCACATCGTAAATTGTGCAGTCCTACATACCACTGCTAGGGGAGATTCATCGCTTAAGTGAATGAAATATAAATGCACAAAGAGATATGAGGGTAAATATATGAAGCCTATACACATTAGCACAGTGTCTGGTGTCCTTTGCTGAATCAGAAGTGAAGTGTAGCCAATATTCTGACCTCCCTTGTGGGCCCTGTATCCTTACTGCTCTGTCTTGCAGTTCCCAGTATGTGTGGCACGCTTTTCTGCCTTCGTCTGCAGTTTGCATAGCCAGCTCCACCCTGGAATCAGCAACACAGAGAAATGGCTGGTTGGAGTCCACAGCAAATGTTTGTTGAGTCCTAGTCCTAGAGCAAATCCCAGCCCAGACTTAGCAGCTTTCCAGCTGAGGAATAAAGTAAAAGTATGACATAGTGGTTAGATATTAAAGGATATTTAAGAAGAGCTAAAAGGAAGATGATTGTTGGCTTTTGATGGTGGTGATTAAAAAAAGCAGAAGTGAGTGCTTTAGCGATTAAGCTTTGAGGCACAAACTGCAAGTGGTTATTCTGCAGGGTGCCTCAATTTTTGTGTTGCTTTAGATCCTGAAGGTTCTGTACGCAGAGGGTTTGGGCACTGGTTGCTCCAGCTGGAGGCACTGTCAGCTGGCTGTGCTCTTGGAAAATTGCCGTAGAAAATTACAGACTGTTTTTAAAACCTGCTCTTTGGGTGTGCGTTCTTCGATCCAGTGAGGTCTTGGTGTACCATTTAACAGCACAAAATTGCTTTATGTCGAATAAAGTAATTTCAAATGGCACCTCTAGATATTCTCTTTACTGTCACAACCACTGCTGTCCTCTGTCTCAGGGCAGTGGTTCTCCACATTTATATGTGTAGACATCCGCATCATGATTTTAAGCCTGCTGTTTACAATTTTGTTTTTCCTACTTATCTCTTGCAGGTTCTTTAAAAACTGTGCACTGAATGCCCGGGGTCCGTGTCCCTTGGGTTGGAAAGCACTGCTTTAGCAATCACAGCTACAGCAGTGCCACCCTAACACATGGCTGGGCAGAAGGTGCACATTTCTCCGTGTAAAGGGGAACTCTCCATTAGCTGAAAATAGATTTGCTGCTCAGTGCACCAGTTAGTCACCATGCCTTTTACCTCAGGGAAGGGACAAAGTGTCTTTGGAGCACTGTCATTGTATCTGATCTGTTACAGATCTTGGTCAGAATTGCCCCTGTGTAGCTCCTTTCCCACTCTAAACCACTTAGCTTGAACAAGGTAAGTTAATGCCTAATATTTCCTCTGTTATCAGGGCTGCTTTAATAGCACAAAGGGATTTAACATCATGATTGTCTTCTGTTTTCTCCCTTATGATTAGATGTATTATCAAAGATACTTGATATGTGGAGCTGTAGAGTTCTTGTGTTTAGTCTTTTAAAGATATGACAATAAAAATTGTTTCCTGTGAACAGGTGGTTTCAGGTGCCTTGGAATTGCTGAGAAAGATGCAGCTTTGGGAATGTGTGGAGAGGAATATTTCTTCAATAAGGAAATGCAGGAATGCCAAGCATGTTTAAAATGTGAAGGTGGAATGGTGGCCATGCCGTGTTCCACTGTCAGTGATACGGTTTGTTCAGCAACCAGTGAAAACAAGCTCTCAGAGTCTTGGGCTGCAAACATCATTCTACCCTCTGTAAAGTCTGGCATCTCTCAGGTTTACTCTGGCTTGAACTTGAAGATAAAGGGAAAGCTTCCCTGTGAAATCCTATCCATTGAAGATAACAGCCTGGTATTCAGGCAGCATGGTCTGTTGTGGACTGACCTAAATTTTGCAGTAAAGCACAACTGCAGGAATTTTTTGCAACTTTCCTTAAAGCTGAATGGCAGTGAGGAAGGCTATGAACTGAGCGGTGTTCGCATTGAACAGCCAGAAGGAAAGTATTTCCAGAGCACTAGTTTAAGCAGTGCTGCTGAAGTGGAGCCCAGCCAGACTCTTTCTGTGTATTTGAGGAGCCCAAATCAGTTCTGCAATCAAAGTAAAGACTTAAATATTTATGATCTTAATACCCCACTCAGTTTGTTTTGGTTGTCCCATGACACGGGTGCTGTGGCACTCAGTGCACAGATGTCAACAGCAATGCATTACCAAACCAACTATCGACCTACTTTTAAAATAATTTCTGTTTCTGACCCATACATGCTGAGTTTATCTCATGATGGCAGAGCTATAAAGTTCACCGAAACTGGTGTCGTGAAATTTGTGTTCCACCAAGCATTGTATTCCATGGGTCATATGTGTATCCGGGAGGGCTTCTCCTTAATTTCTTATATCAATAGGAATGGTACCAACAGAGAATTAATGAATGTATTTAAATCTGGAGTAAATTATAGGGACACATCAATATCTGCTTCTGGGGCCACAAAAGTTGGTGCTGGAGATCTGATTAGCTTTGAGATACTTTCTCCCGCACAGTGTAATGTTCGGTATTTTGGAGATAGTTCTGGAATTAGTATGTTTAGCCTCATCTGGATCCCTTCAGCAGTTTCTAGTGCCATATCAGCCACCATTTCTGTTACAAGTCTGCCTACTGGAGCTGTGAGAAACAAATTACTGGATTTCACCCAGGTCTCATCCAGTGAGAAACAGATACAGCTCATTTCTTCTGGACAACTTGCTCACAAGTATTTCATTTTTACTGAAAAGGGAGTCGCCAGCCTTGCATTTAACTTAAAGCTAATCCACTCGTGCAATGTGCTCAAGATGACTCTCCACCAGTTGACCATGGATCACATGCAACCCACAGCAATTGCTCAGCAGATTGGAGGTCAGATGCCAGAGGGAAGCATATGGACCAGCGTGTCCCTCCGTGCATCTTTTGAAGTACGGAACGGAACCCTGGTATCAGTTTCTCTTGATTGTGTGCGTGGAAGGATCAATCAGATCACTCACGAACATGGAACCAGTATCTCTATTTTATGGATTTCATCCTAATTTCTGAACAGTGAAGTTAGCACAGAATTGGGGTTTAAATTGCATTTGGATTCTACTCTGGATCTATATGTATTTGACACCTTGTACTGTGTTGACTTGAGCAGACTGTCCCACTGAAAACGCTCTCAGTTTTAGGAATATTTAAATATAACCTTAATTGAATGAACAGTACTTAAGAGAGCTTTTGGTGTTCCAGTATTTTACTTCTGTTAACATCTTCAGGCAAAGGAATTTTAAATTCAGATCAAACTCTTTTATTTTTTAATAAAGCAGTCTCTTATTTCTGTCTTTTTTCTGGACCACAAAAGATTCCAGGTCAGGGTAAATATGTACCTTTTAGTACTGCAACTGAGAGCAGCACAGCCAAATAATGGACAGCTCCTTTCAGTTTCTTCACTGCAACAGGTTGATAACAAGACTAAATGCACTTTGAGGCTAATTTGTCTGCATCTTACAAAATGTTGTCCTTTCTATACGTGGCGAGAACATGCCTCAAAGTAGAGGTGATAATATGGTCACACTGGAGTATACATGCTTAATATTAAAGAAATGGACCTGGGTCAAAAATAGAACATTGTTTTTACAACAGAAACATTAGAACTAATGACTGTTCTAATTTCATTAGGAAATAATCTGCATTTAAGTAAGTTGGGAAGGCTTTTTCCTGGTTTTAGTTTTTCCAGTGAAAAGTTGCAGGATGAGAAGGAAGGAGGAAGTCTATTCTAAAAGAAAAGAAATTAGTATTAAAAGAATGTCTTGAAAATGAGACTTTTTAGAAAACAAACATTTTTATTCCATTTCCTATAAATGACAAAATATTTTTCTGACTTATAAGGATCGTGATTCACAAGCATATTTATTTTGCTGAGGAGGTAGTTAATTTAAAAAGGTGGTTGTTACTTTGGTTGGGGTTTTTTTGTTAAATCAGTTCAAAGAAGTGGTGGATTCAGTGACACTGATTTTTGTCTTCTTCCAGCTCTTCCATCAAACTGTTCTTTCTTCTTCTAATCTATATCAAGTGCTTTCTCTCATTTTCTCCTTTCTCCTCCACAAATGCTGCTTTACTCTCCTTCCTCATTGTTTTTTTTTGGAGTAAATGGCATGCCCTGTCACATACCTCAACTCTTTCCAGCCTTCCTTCACCACCCCTACTAAAGAACGGATGTGTGTACGTCACAAAGGTAATTACAGAAGAGGGACATTAAGAGTGCACTTGCAGGCTACCTTACATCAACCTTACTAAAAGAAGGAATATTATGCACAATACAACCTGACCATAGGTGTCTGCCTGTGTTTATCTAAAACGTGTACTTTCCTGTGCTCTTCACCTGTTTTGGAGTTTGTCACACTGTTTTTGCTGTATAGTTTCCTCCAATAATTTTCTGTAAAAGAATGAACCCAACTTCTAGCTGGTGGTTCTGTTTTTACTTTTTAACTTTTTAACTGTGTCCTTAGCAACTGTGGTTATCTTCCCATCATCTTTTCTTCAAGTGTATACTCAAAGATGCAGGCTTTGGACGAATTGCTCTCCTGCACCAAAGAGAGAGCAGCAGTTTTCCTTGCCTTCAGCTGCAAAATCCAAGCAGTCCATCACAAGATACCTCACTGGGCATTGTGTTGAAGCCAGCATAATATGCAAACCACAGTAAGTTCAAGCATGGTGTCCCCAAAGTCTGTGGCAGAGGTGCCTGTTTGTAGCCATGCTCTCCTTCATTCCTGCAAGGAAGGGTTAATTAAAGCTAATATTAAATCTGTTCAACATTTGCAGAATACTGTTGTCATTGCAGAGGATATTTTGCACGTGTGGGTCTGTTACGTAGAGAAGAGCTGTATTACCTAGGAGCAGGGTGGTTTCTCTGGGTACTTCACTCTGAAGTCTACTGAGACTGAGCAAAGATGAGGTGGCACAGCAGGTAAAGTTTTCTGATATATCCATCTGCTTTCTGCAGAAGCATTCATGTCATGTAAGAGGAGCCCCGCAGAATATTCTGAGTATTTCTAAGGTAAGACTTCCTGAGAAGACAATATTGGAGAAGGCTCAAAATGGTTTTATCATAGAGGAAGTTAAGAAAGTCACTTTCTCCCAGACATAACCCCTTATTTTCCTTTGCTGTTTTGTGCTTTGCAATTGTCTTAAAGGCTGCGGCTCCTCAGGAGAATGACAATTTAAGACTCATTCTAGATTTAAGCCTGTGTAGCAGATACCAGAATCTGATGTTAGACAAAATCTGGTACATCTTCAGCAGAGTGCAGATGCTACTTGAATATAATAAGCATTTGCCTATATATAGCATATAGCAGATCTAATGGCATGGTTTGTACAAGCATGCTTTATTTGAGTGGGATTGTGATAGCGGCAGAACTCCTTGAACACAGAAAAGACTGATGCTCAAAGGTTGCAGAAACTACCAGGGAGGTACAAGTGAACATTATTATAGCTAAGAGACATTTCAGAGTATGAATTCTTCAACACGGTGGATCTTCTTGGAGGATTCTGGGGGGAGTGCCCATAACTGCCCCTAAATTCAGAGATTTTTAGACGCACAGTGTCAGAAATGCAGTATTCCTTATCCATCTGGTGATGATAATGCATCTAATACTGTTTTGCTAATATCTGTAATAAGGTACTTGTGATGAAAAAAAAGGTATTAAATATGAAGTATTAATTGCAACTTACAGCAAGCTTAGCCTTATTTCAAGCAAGAAAAGGCTGATCATTGGAGCCTTTCAAAGAAAAAAAGCAAGTCTGCATCCATAGTTCAGGCCATTCACTGATCTTGGTTATAGTGACATGAATTTGGAGTGAGTGTGTTGGAATCAGTGTGGATATATGATAGCCTAATTAATGGCGTGGTATATAGCCTTTGCATCTATGAAAATGATATATATTGCCTCATGCCATGCAACATTAAGTGGTGCACTATGATCCTAATTAAGTTCAAGAGGTAGCAGACAATGTACAATGAATGCTAATTTTATGGCACTTATCCCATTTGCTGTAATGAATTGCATGTTTTATTGACAGGTATATCTTATTAATTATATTTACAACTTGTGAACTTTTTCTTTTTATTTTAATAGGGTTTCTTTCTATTTGTAGCACAATATAATACTGTGAATTCATTCTAAAACTTTTCTTTTGCATCTTTTGGTACCATGTCTGTGAATATGGTTAAGATAGCTGGAGACAGTCTCTCCAGTCCTTTCTGTTAGAGACTGTTTCCAGTGGAAGCATTCATAAAGTAAGAGACTAAGTGTGAGGCTGTACAGAAAGAGTTTAATACATCCAGGAGGGCAGGTGATTATTTCACTTACGTTATGCAGATAATGGGCAATAGGTTGTTAGAGAAAACCTGACCATTACAGGAGGAGAATAATTTAGGTTGTGTAGTGCTGCTCATACAAGAGGAAAAAAGCATTTGGCTTACAAAAACCTGCATTGATTTGTATTGTGAAACATCTTGCAAGTTCAGAGATTATACCCGAATACATTTTATTACTTATACAATTTTTTTATGCTTTCTATAAAGTAAAAACGGGGCAGAATATGTTAAGTCTGTTTCAATAATGTGGATGCTTCATCTGTTCTGTGGTCTCTGCAGATTGCAGTACACTGTGAAAACTACACTAGTTTCAAGTGGTGCTTTTTAATGCCATTTTCTACTTTGAAATATTACCTTGTTTTAAAAATACTCTTTAGACATTTGCATCTGTTAACATTATACTGTAATATGTTTTAAGAAAACTTTACTGAAATAAACCAGTAAGGCTTCAGTGGTGTTCTTGTCATGTTCTGAGGAAGACTAATTTTGGCCATTGCTATTTTTAGCACTGACTCCTTTGGGGCCAGGCTTTCATGGATGTTATCTGAATTACTTGTGTGTGCTGAAGTGGCACTAAACAGGACCAGCAATCGTACACATTTCTAGAGATCATCTAGTCTACCTGTTTTCTAATCCCACTGTCGTAACTGTAGATCTGAGAAGATGAAAATTTCAGCTGATGCTACTATACTAGTGAATACTTGTGTCCAAAGAGCAGTACAGTTTATCTTGGTTGTTGCAACCACCCTAGTAATACAGAGAGGAAAATGAGAATACATTTTTTTAAAAGAAGAAATGATGTCCTGCCTTGGTGCTTCATGGGGTCTCTATCATATGTGGAGCCTTTGACAGTGTTCTTGAGGGGTCCTGGTCAGACCTTTGCAGCAGCAGAGCTATGTTTTTGTCAGGGTCTGTGCGAGTTAAAGGTCATGTGTTCTCAGTAGAGACTCTTTATGATTATTTTAAATTATACACCTCTTAGGAGACGTTCTTGTTTATTAGCTCTGAATGAAAGAGAGGTGCTGTCAAATACCTCCATTTAGAAGTCATTTTGAAACAGTTTCCTCCAAAAACCAGTTTGAGACCAAACTGGTATTTATTTCAGCCTTTTTCAATGAAGGTAAAAAGGAGAAATTTTACATGATGTGTTTTTCACCAATTACATTTGTATTGATTTGAAGGGCTCAAAGAAATAATTCCTGTAAGAAGAGCACCCCAGATGTCATTAACATAGCCTAAGTTAGCTAAGGATGAAATTCAGAGGAAGGAGAAAAGGTGTATTTGTGAAATACTGGTGAAAACAGACCCATCCTCCTCTAGGCTGGATCTAAAACTGTCCCTTTTCTTCTGGCCTTCAACAGCTGATACAGCTTATACCCTTTCCATAACAGCCCAAATCGTCTTAATTTTTTACAACTGCATACAATTTCTCTCTTAGGTCACCTTGCTTCTCTTCAGGGGTCTGACATTCACTTGTACAGTATCCATACATACGTGTCTAGAAGCATGCTGTGTGACCAAGCCTGGTGCCCCCTCCTCTGCTAGGAGGGTTTGCCTCCAAGATGAGGTTCAGAAGATATTACCTGTGGTACTGGCACTGCTGTGCTGCTGTGGAGGTCCTGCCTGACAGGAGGAGGTAGGGAGTGGGCCTCAAAATACCTGTTGCCAATATGCTGGACTTTAGCACCTCTGTATCTATAGATGTATACATATCTTTCACTGTCTGGCTCTGGAAAGCCAAATGATCACAAAAGGGAGATCCAAGAAACTCTTGTTTGCATTAAATAATTGAATTGTTCTTCCTAAAACAAAGTTTCTTGGCCAGCTGGAGTTTGTGTAGCTTTCTTCAGTCCTACCCTGGAGCTCTGCAGGCATGTTGTCACCTGCAGGATGGCATCTTTTGTTTACAGGCTCTTCAGAAGAGAAACTACTCACTCTCCAGTCAGTCTAGTGCAGCCTTGTGAAATGGCATCTCTTAAAAGCAGCCGTAAGAGACTGCCTTGCCAAAAGGTTGTTACTGCCTGCTTTTAACAGAAGCTTGAAGTAAAAGCCTGTCATGTTAATATATATATATATCTCCTTGGGTTAAATAGCGTTTTCTCTAAAAGAACAACTGTGGAAAAAAGATGTTCAAAAGTTTCTACATCTTCTTATGGAAACATTTCTCTGAATTTCTCCTTTGCCATTTTTCCACTGGGAAGGCAGAAGAGAGGAAGGAGAATAAGAAAGTGAAGGTAGTGGGAGTGGAGATAGGAGAGAAAGGTGGGAGAAGGACCAAACAGTCTCCAATGTTTAGGTAACTAGTTTTCTTCAGAACTTTCTGAAAGAAATTCTTGGTTTTTCAACTACTTGTAAAATTTGTTCAGCTGAAAATGACATTTGGCTCCATTTCTGTCTTCATCAAAGCACTTGCCACCCTCCAACTTCTGCAAACTTCAGTACCACTAGAGTATCCTGAATATACTTAAATATTTTGCTGAGCTGGAACATTAGCTTAGGTAATTGGGTTAATTAAGTGCCAACTTATATTGGGAAGCCTCTGGATATACTTGTGGGTTTTGGCATGCAAGCCTCAGTTTTCATCGTTACCTCTTAACTATATTTATATTGGGAACTGCTTCTCATTAGATAAATGAGTCTTCTCTGACCTACATGTTATCATCACTTGACTGCTAGTGGTATCCAATGTCTCTCATTTAAGTCTCCTTTGGGTATTTTTCTATTATACTACAATCAACAATGTAGACATGTACCAAGTGTCCTCAGGACCTCTGTACATGTGAGATGTTGAGAGTTTTCCCTGATTTGCTTCACTGTTTTAAATCATATGTTGAAATCGGTTCAGGAGTCCATATGATAGATACGGGCTTTCAAAGCACATGGGATCTGGTGAGTGATTTAGCCTGGTAATTATATCTGAGTTGCATGATGGCAGCTTTCTCTTGCAGAGGATAAAAATCTTCAGAGAACATTCATAGAGTAAATACAGGTGGCTTGAGTAAGGAGCTGGAGACAATTTGCATCAAACTTAACAGCCTCATACTCTATTTAGGAGGTCAAAAAAGCAAAATGATTTAGTGTATACTGTAAAATAGACTGTTGAAGAAGTACATTTGTTGGTTTTATCAGGAGAGGAGAATGAAAATGTGTGCTTTATGCCAAGTAGATCAGACAAACCGCTTAAGATGCCTTTAAGCTTGAAAATGCTCTGTACTAGACTTTTTCCTGAACACATACCTCCATTCGTTTAAACCTAAACAAACATAATAAATTTCAAACACATCTAAGCAATCCTTGGAAAATAGTGTCCAATACTGCAAGTCTCCCTAGAAATGTCAGTCCTGTGATTCTAGCTGAAGCAGCAGTTGTTGTCTTCTGTTGTTTCAGCCTCCTGCAGCCCTTGTCCCAAGATGGTCAAGCTTTCCCCCCACCTTTTGGCATTGCTAGAGGGGTGCAGTGACAGCAGTCTTGCCTGGGAAGCTGCAAATACTTGTTTTGGATCAACTATGAACATTTTTTTTTCTTCTGATTTTGGCCATTCTGCCTTTCACCCTCCTTTCATGGTTAGCCAGGAGGCTGAAAATCCACCATCCCCACATCTCCACCCCTGATGTGCACCTTTACTTTTGCTCTCTTGTGCTGTGTGACTGTGTTTTGAATCATTTTGTTGGCTGTAGGCTTCTTTCCCATACTCATCTTTGAGGCACCACATACCTCTGAGAGGCTTAGGTGTGTGCATAGCCAGAGAGGTTTAGTCCCCTTTGGACCTGCCTATACCCTTGGGAGACCAAGGTGGTGGCATTCTGCAGGAATGGTAGGAGTCACAACAGTAGCATTTGTAAAGAGCACAGGATAGCTAAAAGCATGAAAAACCCCTCCTCCGGTCAAGACTGGGCTTTGGTTTTCTGTGTTTTGACTGTCCTCAGGAGTTCCTTTCTTTGGTTAAAAAAATGAAGAAAAACTCTTCTAATACTGAGAACAAATACATATTTTTCTCTGCCTAGCTTTTCTCACTGTTACTTGCGTGTCTCAAGCTAAGGTAGCAAACAGCCTTCCTTCCTTTTGTACAATGTCGCTCTGCTTTGCGCTGCAAGTTCTTGAGAATATTTTGACAAGCCTGATCCTGCTGTGAACCTTGAAGAACCACTTCATGGCTTGAATAAGTAAGCCAAAGTCCAGAGTGAAATGGGGAAAAATCAAGTGCACAATTGTAGGCTATCCATCAACAGCATACGATTTTTCTCCTAAGAACAGTAACTGTTTAGCGAAAGGACATTTGGGGAAATAAGCCATAAAGGCCAATCCAGAGCCTACAACGTGCTTGCTGCCATGACAAAGCACGCAGTCATTTCTCTTTTGTTCCATAGCTTGGGGAATACTCAAAGTGGACTTTCATTCACCCATAGGTCCTATTCTCAGCAGAGGTTTTGATGTTCTCAGTTCCTGCTTCTGGATTCCCATAGTTCAGCTTCTCACACCTTGAGACGACCTGTTTCTGTAACAGTGCTCTTGCGATGTTTCACACTGCTCGGTACTATCCCTTGCTCTAATTAAGGCTGTTGAAACACTGATGTCCTTGAAAATTTCTTCCAGGTCTGTGTGTATGCACATGCACTTGAGAATTCACTTACATCTTGGGAGAAGAAGGAAAATCTCTTTTCTTTTCCAGTTGCTCCCAAAGTCAACTATATAGGGAAGATCTTTCATCTCATCTTCCTGGCACTTGATTTCCAGACATCAAAACACAAAACAGTGTTTCCTTTTCTGCATGTAAGATGTGGATAAATTATTGGTGTGCTACTGATAAAATCCATTTCAGAATTTATAATCTTTAACTTCAAGATAATCCAAATCATCCACTACTCCAGCTGGTTTAGTTATGACTATAAGGTTAATACTCAGGGTGTCCGAGCACTAACGTTAACATTCTGACTAATACAAAATACCAGTTATTTAAGATCTGCAATACATGGTTGAGGAGGCGGATATTTTAGCTCATGGTCACAAATAACTTTTATAAGACTATTTTGGTGAAGACTATCATAAAGATGCTTTTTCTCCCAACACCACTTATACAGATGTGGTCTCAGGGATTATGGCAGCTACATCATGTCGAACAGTTTATGGCTTTTTTGAAGTTATGCCAGAACCCTTTATATTCCTAGTTGCTCTTAAGGCCATGGAAGTGAACCACTGAATTAAAATTTTCTTTCTACCCACCTGCTCTGCTCCACACAGCTCATCTGGTATAAATCTGGCAGGTTCTGAGTTGGATTTATAAACCATAAGAGTTCCAGCGGACAAAATAAATGGAACAATCCTTGATACCCAGTAACAGTGGTTGGACAGCTATTTCACGTGAAATATCCCTTAGCTAAGTCACTTAGAGAACTTTATATGATGAGGAAAATACCAAATGCAGACCTTGATGCTGCAAAGAGTTCGTAAAAAAAGATATTGGCATGTGTAAGTGTAAAAGTCCTAGAAATAATAATAATAATACTCATGTGCACAATAAATGTGGCTGATGGTTAGGATCTGAGGGACTTGAGCTGTAGATGCTAGCATTTTATTTACATAAGGCAAATATTGGAACCATATGATGCTTCATGACTGGTCTGTGACCCCTGGTCTGTTGACTTGACACTGTTCACTAAAAGGCACTTAAGTGTTAAAGCTCTTCCTGTAACTTTGCCTATGGACACAAAGGATAATGAACTTGGCCAGCTCTGCAGGCAGTATTTAAATCATAATGCAGCTATGGAAGTCTGAAGCTTTGTTTCTGTCCCAGTTGGGCACGATACTTCTTGAACAGAAAAAGGTCAGTGTGTGGAAACACAAACAAACAGGCCAGGTTGGCTCTGCAAGAGGGACTCCTCGCTGAAGCTCAGGAGTTGACGTGATGGAGGGTCCTGCTGCAGCCTGGCCCTCACAAGAGCAGGAGTGTGTGGGACCTGACCAGCCTCCAGAATATGCTATGATTTACATATGGCTGGGGTGTGTTAAGGCTATTCTGCTGTTGTAGCATTTTTGCTGCTGATTGCTGTACACGTAGGGTAAGTAATGCTTTACTTGGAAGGTTGCCCGTATTCAGTGCTGTATCTAACTGCAACTTAAGGAAAATGCGTTCCAGGACCCCAACCTCATTTAAATATCTGTGCAAAATGCCTAGAAATTAAAGATGCTGTAGCATGGAGATACTCCCAAAGTGGGTTAAATTTTCACAAGTCAGTAGGGGCACAGGGCACGTCACTTGACAATAGAGAGACTTAGGCAGGAACTCTAACATATATTCTTAATTTTCGTAATGTAAAAATACCACTCAGGGGAGTTCAGTGTGATATACTAAATTATTCAAGTATTCAGTCTGAGGTCTATATTAGGGATGGGGGCTACGTTGTGCGTAGTTCTTGATTGATAAATAAAAACTGGTTCTAGCATAATTCAAAGATGACCTTTCATTCTGTCTGTGCTTTAGTTCATCACATCTGTAGCAAGTGTTACATACTACAGTGCCTCCCAGGAAACCAGCAGATAGGCATTCACTGGCCTTACTCTGATTGCAAAGAGTTGAGGGTTCCTGGTCACATGCATCTAAATTTATGGAGTGAAACATATGAAATTTCTTGCAATCATTATCTCCAGTGATCTAAAAGATTGACATGGATCTGCTCTCTTCAAATAAACAAGCACTTCAAAATAGATATTCAAATTACAGTATTTTTTGTAAATTGAAAATCCTTCAGTAGCACTACTACTAACTGATGAGCTGCATCACTGAGCTCTGGATCCTTGCTTCAAGTGACTGCTACTCAATCCATATTCAAGCCCTCAGTCCAGACTTAACTGAAATACCCTTAACGATCTACCAAAGTAGCCCTTTTAATACCAGTGAAGAGCTCGTTGTAGGGGTAGGTCTTATTTATCACTGCCTCAACTTAGCAGTCATAAAACTGGCTATAGTAGTTAGCTGATAAGGGCAGTAAAAAGGCAGGTCTCCCACCCTGGGGAAGGTTTTGACAAATGGCTACTCACTAGATTGGAGATGTTGCTGGCTTGGAGACAGATGGGCTCATCAGATTCATGTGGGTAATGCTACAGGGAAATGATAGAGAAATTACTGTAGGCATAGTTGAGGTAGTTACAACGATCTCTTTATCTATTGTTGGCATCTTTTGCCTTCATAGTTAACTCATTTTTCTTTTAAAGAGACCTTCAGAGATCAGGGAGTGAGGGATGAGTGAGCTCTTTGGGCACAAAGCGAAGTATGTCTCTTGATTCTGATGCCATGCATTAAACAGCTGTGTTTGTGACAAGTCTTCGCCCCAAGTTGTTTTGTTACAAGTTACATGGGCTTCTAATTTGCAATCAGTTTGTGCTAGATTTTCATTTTAGTCCTTACTCTTCCAATTCTTTGCCTTTTCTGTTTCTTAAGTGTATCACAATATGCATCAGCTGATATTCGCTCTAACCATTTGTTAGAAATTTCTGTACAGATTAGGATGATTCTGTACAGATTGACATGGGTAAATGTAAATCATCCATACAATTTACATAAGGGTAATTGAATGTTAAACCCTCATACACACTAATTTTGAAGAGGAGAGGAGCACACAGTCTGCAGTTTGCCTTGTACAACGTTTTGAGCAATACAGATTTTGTTATATTTCTCCTCTCATATTTCTGAATGATCAAATAGTGGTAAAAATAAATGTTATGTTTCAGGCAGCTTTTCCTTGGGACTCGAGCCTATTTCTGAATGTGAACCTCCTCACTGACTTGCCTTAGGTGCCTGGAGGTCAACATTGAAGTCTTTGAAGACTGAATTGATCTGATATGAGAAAATACTCAGACACAAAGAAATGAAAACAGAGGAGGCAACAGTCATTCCATTCCATCAGTTTCTGTGGATTCCAGCTAAATGCTTAATCTCGTTTGATACAGTGGGGTGTGTTGCTTTATTAGAAGGAAACGTGTATGTGTGAAGAAGTCTGGGAATTTCTAATCACAGGCCTTGAGAATGTTTAGGGTCTTAAACTTTTATGGTAGAAGTATTTGAGAGTATTTCTAAATGCAAATTAGATGGGAATATGTATTCTTGACATTTATTTTTATTTATCTTTTTTGCAGCTTGCTCATATTTTAAATTTGAGAAAAATCAGAGAAAAGTATTTCTCATGGCAGATAAAGAAGTTCCTTAAACAAAACATCTCCATGTCTTAATCAAGACATCTTCAAAGGTGGTTTGAGGACAAAGGTATTTTTACTTTTTGATTGAAGGCAGATCTGTATCAGTAATGACAAAAGTGTCATCGTCAACCATCTAACTTACCTATTTGTCTAGACCATGTAGTCCAAAAGGAAACAGCACCTTTGACAAACTAACCAAAGCCTGTTCAGGCAGGACATGCCATTCCTCCTTTCCATAGCTTGTGTTGTATGATTGAGCTGCAGCCTCACCTGGTTTGAAGAAAGGACATCACCAAGCTTTCGAGACAGGTTTTCAGAACAGACTCTGACACACAGGGCTCATGATAGCGACTCTGAACCCATCCTACTTCCTGAAATCACTATGGACTACTCTACAACTGCAGACCTTTATTTAGCTTTTTAGGGTGCTCTTGCTACTTATCTCCAGATGTCTTAAGAGGGACAGAAAGCCTGATACCATGCCCTGTGAGCCCTGTGCTTTTTCTTCTTCACTAGGGATCTAAAAAAATGCATGTCTCAGTACAACAATTTTTACAAGAAGAATAATGAGAAATAATGATAGTTCTAATTGTTTCTTTGTTCTAATAAGAACAAAATTTGCTGGGCATGTGATAGATTAGAAAATAAAATGAAAATAAAGGACAAGGAAAATACAGCCTGAGCATATCAGATAGTCTGTTTGCCTATGACTGGGCCATTTCTTCATCTTCCCTAAGCAAAGAAGACCTCCTACCCTTTCTTCCCTTCCAAGCTTCCAGGGACCTGTGCTGGTTTGAAGGTGGAAGTGAATGGAGCATGATAAAAAGATGAATTTTAATGGGTAATGTCTGTTCATTTCCTTACCTCTCTTTCCACTGAATTTTTGATAAAATTACCAGTATGTTTATGGTAAGAGATATTTTCTGTATGTTTATTTGATTCTGAAGTACAGAACTGCATCCGTGTTTCCCTGCTGCATTCAGGGAAGAAAGTGTTACATATCCTTGGAAATTAAGCTGGCACAATCCCCTGGCAGTGATCTGATGGCCAGGATCAGGAGCTGGAGTTCTGTTATCTGTATGCTTTTCCCTAGTAGTTTATTGTCGACCTGTATCAAAGTCATGGCATTGGCTGGATGGCAGATACATTTAGAAATCATTTAGATTTCAGGGACCACAGAGTGCTGGTATGACTGGGCAGGTGGCTCAATCTATTTGGTTTTTGCTCCTTTAAAAATGGGATAAACTGCCACTATACTACAGGGGTGTTACGATGGAAAAAAATCACTATTAATGACTGTGAAGTATTCAGATGCAGTGGTAATGAGGCTATATGGATGTCTGGAGTATGTGCTTCACTGCACATCTGAAGCAAAACATGTCTGTTTCCTTGACAACCCCTCTGCATCTGTACCACTGTAGCTGCTCTCCATCATTGGTGGAAATATCAAGCATCGTTACTGAGCTTGCTCACATTTTGCTCCTTTCGCATTCTGCTATTAAAAAAATTCTCTTTGTGTGCTGCTCTGAAGGGTGCAGACCTATTCCTCTCTGGTTTTCCTCTTTTCCTCCATCTCTCCCCCCCAGGGGTACAGTTGCCCCCTTTACTCTACCATCAGGATCCACGCTTACCCCTTCAGGAGGCCAATTCGGGTCAGTCGACTGGTAGCAAACTTGCCTTGTGCAAAAATGAAATAAAGGATTAGTTTTCTGCTGAACTGCCTTTTAGAGGGGTCAGGCTGGTGTTTGGTGCTGTGGGGATAGCAGGGGCTAAGCAGGAGCAAAGAGAAGCAGGAGAGAGGGAAGCCACGGAGAGGGAGCTCAGCTTAGCCCTCTTCTCTGCTCACAGCAGGAGGGTCACCCTACAGAAGGTGGGAAGCAGCAGCACTTCTCCAAGTGGTGTACAAATGTGGTAATAGAGAAACATATCATGCCCGTGTCCACGCATTGCCCTTGAGCAAATTCAAACAACATGAACTTTCTGAACAACAATTAGTGCTGCCATCTGTTACTGTCAGCAGATGTACGTGATAACCTTGTGTTTGCTTCCTTGGAAAGAGCTGCGTGCATCTCACTCACGTTAGCCATAAATGTTTTCCTTTTAGCAATGTAGAGACGTGATAGTATCTAACAGTTTTATCTCACTATTGTCATGATTGCACGAATGCCTTTATAAAAAACAAATAACGAAGAGATTTTCTGCGGTTCTGAGCTGCATATGGTCACTGTTTCTAGACAGGTGAGAGTTTATAGCCCATGGAAGCCCAAGGACTGCTCCTCATATGAGAAAGTGCTCACCACAGCACAGACACTGCGTACAACCTCATTCTCCTAATGCAGCCAGTGTCTGTGTCCTCTGTTGACCTCCCGCACAGTAAGATGATTCACGTCTGCCAAAGAGCCAATCCTACATATGGAGAAAGGTAAGTATGTCATGCTTAAATAGTTGGCATCAATTTAAAAAGAAAACCTTCAGGTTTTAAGAGGTCGGTTCTTCTCACTGTCAGTCTACCCCAATCACCATGTGAAGACATAAGGGAAATACAGGCAACAAAGTGATAGTAAGGCACCTGAGTTCAAATCCTGGCAGTCTGCTTGTTCCCAGCACTCACGTCTCTGCAGCTTGATCCCTCAGGGATTCATTGCACCCACCAGTACTTCACTTGCTTGCATCTGGAAGGGGCCAGTCTCTTTCTGGAAGGGGACAATCTCTTTTCTGTAGTGCCCAGCAATAGGACAAGGAACAGTGGGTATAAACTTGAGCATAGAAGGTTCCACCTCAACATGAGGAGGAACTTCTTTGCTGTGAGGGTGACAGAGCCTGGAACAGGCTGCCCAGAGAGGTTGTGGGGTCTCCTGCTCTGGAGATTTCAAAACTCATCTGGATGCCTTCCTGTGCAACATTCCCTAGGTGACCCTGATTTGGCAGGGGGTTGGACTCAGTGATCTCCAGAGGTCCCTTGATTCTATGATTCTGTAATCTCTGATCATGAACAGGTTTGCAGCTCTGTGCATTTGCACTGTGTGATGTCCCAGGAAAAACTGACAAAGAAGAGGGTTAAGGTGTTACAAAACTGAACATAAAAATCAATTTCTGTTTAAGAATTTTTTTGATGATTAAAAGGAAAAGGCAGCAAGGTATGTGGACCACAAAATCTGTCCTGTAAGTCTGCCCATTCAGTCAGTGTTTTTATGAGCAGATATTACAAAAATTGTATTCAGTGCAAGTGAGACCTCCATCCGTTTTCTAAAAGGTGGAACAGGAATAGATGCAAAAGAAAGGAGAACCTTGCTTATTTTTGGCAAGCTCTGAATGCAGGTCAAGGAGACTTTTCTTTGTGAGATGTCAGAAGATTATCCTAACAGTTCCTCCTTACAGTGAATGCTCTGCCTCTTTCAAGTTAATACATCTCCTTTTGCCTAAAATAGGTTGGTCCCTACTAAAGCCTGTTTCTTGGAACAGTAATTGCTGTAAATTAAAACATAAGGAATTGCTCTACAGTATCCTGGGAGACCACTTTCCATTTTAAAATCAATGCTAATTAAGTGCATGCACTTTAATGTTAACACAAATCAGTTCCAAATTTACATGCTACTAATACCTTACAAAACAAATTTTTCCTTGATTCTAATGAGACCTTCCCTCAGTGTGTTTTGTGCAAGTTAATTAATTGTCTTTGTTTTTACATACACACACACACACATATAGTATCTACACATGAAACAGAGCGGAAAAAACAATGGGGATTTAGTCTTTTTGGGCAGATGTGGGTTGAAATTGCCCTTAGGTACAGGACCCCGCCAAACTCAGACCTTTTAAACATCCTGAGTAGTCTGTTTGGAAAAATGACATATCTTCTTATGTGTGTTTGTGAGAAAGCACTGACACAGACGTTTAATTCCAGAACAGGAACGGCTCAGGATTGCTAATCCAAACTGAAAATAGTCACTTGCTGCAGCTCTCATGTAGGAGTTAAAATTCCTGGAAGAGATGGAACTTCTTCCCTTTTCTTACTATTTCATGCAGCTCTCCTATTTCCAGGCATACTGACTTTTATTAGGGATGTTCAATTTCACTGAAGATTATGAAGGGTCTTGAGCATTTTTATGCTCAATGAGTATTTTCAACAGCTGAGCACGGATGCAGCAGAAGAACTGCTCTGTAGGAAGTGTACAGAGAATGGCAGAATGTTTTTTGCATTTGATGTAGGTACCAAGAAAGCATTGGCTATGTGACAAAGAGATCTTATGGTACATATGTTTATTCTAATGAAGGGCAGGGTAGAACATATGTATATATCTGCTGACAAAAATTGCTCCAGAAATATGGGAACCATACTGGGGAAACAGCAATTCCCTGTACTGGGAAAAAGACTCAAGTGTGACAGAGACCTCAGTGAAAATAAACTTCAGGATTCAGTAGGCACTTCTGCAAGGGATTAATGAAGTGAATGTGGACTTGCCTCTAAAAAGAATCAGAGTCCTAAATTCAATACAAACCAATAATCCCGTTACATTTGGGCCATGGCAAAACTGGGGGGCAGGGAAGCATGCCCCGTGATATTATAGTTTGCTGTAGCTGTGCACCATGTTTCACACTGATTGGACTTCTAGATTGCCACTAATCAATAAAAAGCCCAGGATTCTCCACCACTCAGTGCCTAATGGACTGCATTTCAGTAGGGAATCAAATGTGTGTCCAGCAGGAAAGCTGGTTTAAACAGCAACTTCTTTTCTTCATAGCAGACATGAAAAAGTGTTGCAATACTAAGCTGAAGTTTACTGCCTCCAAGTTGTGAAGTTATGACTGGTTTTGAGGCCACACTGTAAATAAGGTCACTGAAATGTTTAAAATAGTCACCAGAGGCTCCAGGGCAGATACTTCTGAAGCCAACTTTGTCATCACAGCCAGTAATGCATAACTGCACAATAAATGTCATAGCTGAGTGCAAGTCCAGGACAGAAACATGGAAATCCATGAAAGAACATGAAGAACGAAGAATGAAGAACGAAGAATGAACAAAGAACGAAGAAGAATGAAGATTTCAGCCTACCTGTGCCTTCCAGCTATATGATAAACAGCTACAGGCCACAGCTGCGAAGAGCAAAGGGAGCAGCATCCAGACCTCAGTGTAGTTATTTCCAGCATACCTGGTCACACCACATTATTGTCAGCTATAGACTTGTTACAACCTGCAGTTGTTTTATAATTGAATTTTGACTTTTATAACTGTTGGTGGGAAAAACCCTATGCCGTTACCCTCAGGATGCTCTTTTTCTTCTATGCCTGAATGAAATTATTCCATTTTATTAAAATGGCTTATTTCAATTTATTTAAAGTTCAGGAGAGCCAGCTACCTTAAACAGCCCTTACATCTAAAAAGGTGTTTCATTTTCCAGCTCATCCCCACCCTCCTGCTGACAGACTTTGGCAACTATTTGGAGAAGGAGGAGCTTAAAAACAGATGTAAAACCCCTATTGTATGGACATCAATGATCTTTCTTGCAGAAAACTGCCTCCTTGTAAATCCAGTGGTGATCTTTAATACGCTGGCTTATACTTCTGACCTATGATTTCAGCATCTTCTAAATAATAATCTGGAGTAGCAACCTTCTTGTTGGCAGACCTCAAATGCTTCTGTAGGATTAAGGAATGTAGCCATGGTGTCCACACCTCTGATTTTGCAGGCAATTCTGCCAAGCTCCTAGAAATTAAAGCAATGTTGGGACACTCATTTGAATTCCTGCTCCTACAGGCAGATCTGGGGGAGCATAGAAGAAAAAAAAAATCTCTATCATCCTTCAGAGCAGGAATCACTTAGTACCAATTCAGTAGAGGTATATAAGACATAACCTACAGTCTCTGGGTATGGACATTACCCTGGACCAGAATGGGGTGAACATGGATGTGGTGAACATGATGAACAATCTCTGGGTGTGGGCATTACCATGGAGAAGAACATGGGGACTCAGTGTTGTTCACTATCAGTCCACAATATTCTACACCTCAGAGGACCTTTGGTCTGCTTTAATTTAAATGAACTATACAGTCCATGACAGCTCAGTGTTAGAAGACTGCAAAAGTGACTTATATCTCCTATGTCTGTTGTGCTTCCCAGTATTTTCCCCTTTTTTTGCCTGCTGTGTTTGGAGGTTAATGATTATAATTATTTTTAATAGATTCAATCATGCAGTGGTAACACAAGTCCTCTGCTGCTGCTGGGGCTGCAAAACTCTTCGTGTCTCAAAGATATTTCAGCGCGTCTGATGGAGGCAAGGTATGGGCTGTTTAGGTCACTCCCCATGAGTGTGCCCAATTACAATGTTGGTCTTCATAGGCACAATGAAAATGGAAATTCTTGTACCAGGAGGCTATATATTTTACTTAAGTTCCTATTCTTTTTGAGTGACTGTCAAGGGTAATAATACATCAGTTTGAAAAATATCACTTCTTTGAGTCTATACTTAAAGAGTATTCCATTCCAGGAGGCTGAAAGAGTTTAACATCATCAGCTGTCTATTCCTAGCTCACTATGTGTATGTATTTGCCTGGAATCTCAGGCTTTCTCATCTGCTTTCACTAAAGGACAGTGCTTTTCTGCCTTAAAGAGATTAAAACCAGGCCTTGTACTTTTCTGGGCTGTGACCATCAGGCATGAGAAAGAGAAGACACTAAAATTTTGTTTGAAACAAATTAAGTGTAACAGGAGCTTTCTTGCAGAGAGTAGCAGTGTCTGTGTGTATTTAACACATAAATGATGCTTTATGCTTCGCCAAAGCCAAAAGCCAAAAATATCCATCATATTCGTGCAGTTTGAAAGTGTCTGTGAAGGGCCACCATAAAAACTTGATGGAGTGGGGTGGGGTGGGTAAATCTTCATTTTCTAGTTTAAGGATAAAGACTGAACTTTCCTGATGCATCACTGGAAGATGTTCAGATTCTGTGGTATTATAGAAATGCACGGAAAGCAGCATATGATTTAAATTTTTTTACTGTTTTTTTTTTTGTTGTTGTTGTTTGGTTGGTTGGTTGTTTTTGTTGGGGTTTTTTTTGTGTGTGTTTTTGGTTTGTTAGTTTGTTTTTATCACAGAAGTTTCACTTTCTAGTTTTCTATGGATTCAAACTTTTCATGATCTAATTCTTCTTGACTTTAGACAGAGGCAGCAATGTTCATTCACCCAAGGAGCGAATAACTGTATTATGGCATAGATTACACATTAATTATTGAAATTCCTGAGTCTGAGGACTTGTACTGTGCACGAGTTCTGTGTTTCCATCTGTCCTTGTTTCGGACGTGTCCTTTTCAGTCAAACCTCCAGGAGATATAGACCCCTCAGAGACACAGCTCTGTGTCCACCATTCTCCTTGCATTTGTATTTTCTGCTTCCTACAGTTGCCTCAGGGTATCTTTGCAGAATAGTGATGATATTAATGACAGCAATAGTTACACAGACTTCTAAAATATCATGATGAAAGATTTGGTTTTATGAAAAAAAGATTTTAATTGTCTTCAATAAGCTTTGAAAGAGGTGCTAAAAATTTGATAATTTAGTCATTTACAAACAAGATAGTGCAACACTTAAAAGCTTAATTCTGCTTACAACAAAATCACTGGAAAAGTCCCCACTGACCCCACTGGTGTAGAATCTGGCTTTGGGTACTTGATCTTGTGCCTTCTAAAGGCAAGAAGTTTTATAGTGAATATAACAAATGCACAAATAGCTGCTAGAATAGCTGTACAGCATTCCAGATCTCAGAGATTCAATACTCCTTGTACTTACCTAGGAAACTGTAGTTCAGAAGGAGCTAAACACTCAGCTGATTAGCTGCACCAATATGTAGATCTTTCAAGGCATGCCCAGAACACCACCTAGTAGGCTCCTATAAATGGCCGTAGTCAGAACATGCGTGCCTCAAAATTTCTCAGGTTTCAAGGTGGAGCAGCAGATTTTGAGGCTTTATTGATGATTAGATATAGTTGCTTTTCCCCATATTTCAGTCCAAAATAAGCTTCTATCTTGCAGTGCTACATTGGCCACAGATGTATTTCTGTCAACCCATCAACACATTAGGGATCATACTGGTGTTTTGAGATACGTGGATTTCAAATACTAACTGCTGTTGCAAACATTAAGTGTATAAATATCACTGCCATGTTTTTGCAGAAAAAGACCCAAACGTTTAGAGTTCGTAGAATGCCATAGGTATCTGGGTATGAGAGGTTTTTGCTTTATAAACAGGAAGAACAATATGGTTCTTCAGTGATGACCCAAGATGCCTTCCTGAAGGAAAGTACTGGTCAAGCATCTGTTGCTGGCAGGACTCTGCATACCCTGTGGTCACACAAAGTCCCTGGAGAACTGCTTGAATGAGGACAGCTTAGTACAGGTTCTGGTGAGAAATTAGAATTTTTTATGTTGCCCTTTCTCATAACTTTTTCTTACCCCACATTCTTTTCAGGGGTGAGAATTTCCTGTCGCTCTGACTCCATCTTGCTGTTGAAGAAGCACAGGAATGCAAGGAGTGATGTCCTCCTTACATGCACTAGTAACAACTTACAAGAAGAAAAATCTCAGTTCAAAATATCATTTTCATAATAGCGTAATTAAGGATTTGCAGTGAATAATCACCGTGGGGTTTTGTACAGTTTGAGATTGTATTTTTAATGAAGCAATTACTCGAAAAATTGTCCAAAACAAAACCCATCACGTTTTCCCCACCTAATTCTTCTTGTTGTTAGAAATGTATCATTACCTTTGACAGAGTCTGAGTGTTTTCACACTTGCCTTTGCACAGCTACTTGAGCTTTCTGCAGCAGTAGCAGGTAAGATGAGGGTCAGTAACCAGAAATTGGGGTCAGTTTTCCAGATATCACATTACATATCTCAATCACTAGCTCTTTCTGGAATGTTTCATCTAAAGACATTAAAGTTTAGCTGCCTTCTAAAGCAAGGTCACCCAGTTTCTCCAGACTCAATCTCCATTCTGTGACTTTTTGCACAAAGGCTCAAGTAAGATTTGCTCACAGATGCTTCTTAGCACACGAGTTAGGGGCTTAGGTTGTTGGGAGGCAATCTGAATATTGACAGAAAGCTGAAACAATGCTGAGTTAGTGCTCTAGTCCAATGCCTTCTCAACCTAAGGGAGAGGGAATTGACCCTAAAAAAAGCTACAGTATCACAGAGCTCTTCCGACTGTGGGAATTGTGCATACAAGTTGCAATAAATGTGTGGCATTCAGAAAGCAGCGTTTCCTGCTGTCAGATGGGAGGGCTCAACACACAAAGTAATTAAATTATGAATAGAGCAATAGCAGTGGAACACTTGTTCACAGTATGTGAAGCTATGGGGAAATCAGAACTTTCCCTGCTATGCTGTGATGTTTGACTTTCCCCCCAGGGAATCCTAAGCCCTGGCCCCTATGGAGGAGCACAGAAGGTTCCATAGGGAGCTGCTGCTCGGGGAGCTGTTGCAGCCAGTCAGGAGTGAAGGGCACGGGCAAAGTCAGGGCTGAAATACCTGTCTGACGTGACTCAGAGGAGACACATGTAACCAGCTCTGGTGTATTTGCATAGTAGTCCTCAAACTGGTATTTTTCACAACAGTTATATGGTGACAAAGCCTTGAAATATAGGCGTTGGGTGACATCAGAGCAGTGAGATATGGCTCCTCGCCACTGCTGTCCAGATGATTTGTGCTTTTCATTACAGCAATATGATAATAAAATCAGAGTCCAGGGAAGGAATATGACAGACAAAAGCAGACGCTTGCCAGTAGTGTAACCAAGTCCCTTGCTCTGTCTGGAAATATAAGCCTTTCACATCAGTAGAAAGCTATTTAGTTCATTCTCATTAAATTTATTGGTAGGGTGACTTTATATAGGTTTGACAGAATGATTCAGTAAAGCTGGCCACTGCATTTATCTAAGTGTATTTTTTTCAAACATTGAAATGGCCCTTCAGGCAGGAAACCTGGCTTTAGTGGTCAACTTCAGCAATTAGTGGGACAAAATAGGCAGAAGATGCTGAGGTCTGCAAAGCAATTCTTTTGTCTGTTTTTAATCACACCTTTCTGGAGACACACTGAAAATCTGAGAACATGCCATCAGGGAATTCAAGCTCTGTCACTTTTCTCTGTATGTGTTAGGAACTATACTAAGGAAAAAAGAGAATTAACAAATGTTGCATGATTAAATGGTTTGGGTAGAGAGGAAAGGCTTGACCTTAATTTAAAGCACAGTAATAAAAAATTGAAATTAAAACAGAGTCAGGTTTTTTTTCAGTGGAAAAGAGCTGATGTCAGCTCACAACAATATGTCACATTCATTTGCAGGAAAAATATGGTAGTGAGAATCATAGCAGGGGTAAAACTGTAAGGAGGATCAGACAGTGCTTGGGAGGGATGTTTAATGAAAGGGGGTGTCTTCAGAGGCAGAAACAGAAAACAAGCTTCTTGGGTAAACATTTATAATACAATAATGTAATAACCTCAGCTCAGGAGTCTGCCAGGGACAGAGTGCCCATGGGTTTACATTGCACATGATGGAAACACACCTTAATATGGCATGAGTACAAGTTACGGTGCCTTTGTGATGAACCTCCTGGGGCTTTTTGAGTGAATAGTAGCAGTTTCTCCCTCCACAAGGGATTCTGCAGGGGATGGGCATCCAACCCTTTGGTGCAGAGGATAAAACAAGACAACACTTTGCTGCAGCACAGCTGGGCCAACAGAGCTTCTCCAAGCCCACGGTGATTCAGCCCCCAGCAGACTCATGCTCCAGGAAGCAGTGAAATGGTCCAGCCTCACCTTGTTCCAGCTCTTGGCTCTTCCTACATGTTGCTTTTCTTACTCACTACCCACGCCTGTGTGCAGACCTCGAGGGACTGAGCCTGCAACACATCTCTCAGTAGAGCCTGACTTTTAAAACAATTGTCAAACTGGTATTTTTAGCTCCACATCTGTCACTACACTGTGTTTTAGTTGACATGGCATTTTTCAGGCTGATTTCAGTAGCTGCTTGATAGCTTTGAAATTATCAACATTTGTTTCAACGGGAAAGCTTGAACTCGTGAGAAGAAATAGTTTTTCTGATTGGCAGAGCAACAATGCTGGCCAAGAGCAGAAACGTGCACCTGAGTGTGGACCACAGCAAGATCTTCTAGAGCTCCCAGAGACAATGCAGAAATACCTAAAAGAACCTCCAGGATACTCAGAAGCAATGATGCTGGACAATTTCTTTCTGAATATTGAAATGTCCCCCAATTTAATTGTCAACGTGTTGTCATTTTAGGGCTTGACAAAGGGAAGCTGGGAGAAGCCTCAATAGTGTTCTACTGTAAGGTGGGGTATGTTACTGAGGTCATGTAAACAGTCATTTGTACCTCAAGGAGAGTGGAGATTGTCTGCTTCCTATTCGTAGAAGAGTATCAAAGACTGTGAAGCACCAGATAAAAAGAGAGGACTGGTGAGCACTCTTAACACGTTAAGCATTATAGGGCAAATTGCTACACGTAGTGTGCCTGCACTTTTTGTGTGGGTGCCAATTACATGCACAGAGTATCTGTTCTCATTAGATAATTGTGGTTAATAGGTGTCCCTATGCATACACTAATGGCCACACGATTACTCAAATGTTGAGTGCTGAAAGTAGATTTTGCTCTGGCTCTTTATCTAGATAAGATGGAGGAAAAAAAAATACAGTAGCCTTTTGTTGTAAAATAAGGGATGAATCAGGCAATAAATATTTCTCCTGCGCCAGTTCTCAATAGTTTAGTTTACAAAGCAGATTAAACAACCTGAAATCTGTTTTTTAAAAAAAAAACCAAAAAAACTGTCCATCTGAGAAAGCAATTTCTCATACTAGAATTGAACTAACACAATAGTTTCCATTTACAACTACATATGCAGCCAAATACTTACCAAATTTCTTATGCTTCTGCAAACTAATTCATGACCACTTCAGAAATATCCTTGTCTTCATTGGCTTTACAGAAGACTGTAATAAGTTAAAAACTGCCATTTAAGAACTGAACTAAAGGTTTTGGGTTTTTTTCAGAATTTTAGAGCTAAGAGGTTGTTAAAGCTACTGGCTTGGTTTTTTGTTTTTTTTTCCCATTGCATCTCTGTGTAGTAAGGCCTCTTGCTTACTAAACTTTATGAGCAAGTGCTGCTGTGTTTCTTTTCTTTAAACTACAACTCTTACAGCAGCATCTAGACTAAGAACATGTAAAATTCAGCCATTATACAAATAATCCTTGTTCTCCCCTAACTCATGCTTAGAAAATGCAGTGATTTCTTTGTAGTCTTAGTAGCTCATAAAGAGGAAGACATCTATAGCATACTTTTAAGTATTTCCCAAGTTATTTATATAAAGATATAGAAAAAGTAATGGATTAGTCACTAGCCATGAAATGCAGCTGACTTGATGGAGTTTGTGTAAATGCTAACAATCATTAATGGCTGTTGAATGGTAGGGCACACATGTACAACCCACTTTTTTGTACACAGAAAGGCACAAGCTGACACAACACAGGCTAATGTGTACTTCAAGGTTTTCATTATCCTAGTTAATCTCATTTTGATCCCTGTTTTTCTGCTTTAAACATCCCAGGCACATTCCACCTAAAGCTCTTCTAGCAGAAAATATCAGATTAGGATAGTGAATGAAAAACATCATCTCATTGACCCTGGTAGGGTTACTTCACTTTACTTTTTAAACAAATTCTGGATTTTCATATATATTTTGTGTGTGTATATATGTATATACACACACACCTCAGAGTCTGAGAAGAGCTGATACCTATTCATGACACATTTTCAAAACACTTCTGTAATTACAGAATTTCACAAATATAAACCATGCTGCAGAATCAACAGAGATCGTAATCCCTGCCACAGGGTCTGTAGGATACTTCAAATAAAACCCCAGAACAGGCAGGACCTTGCACTCTCCTTTGAATGTTCCAGTTTCTATTTATTCATAGAGCAGTGCAGTGCTTCTGTATGCTCTGTTCACTAAGTTTTCCAAATACTTTTGAAAACATTATAGAGTCATTGTCCTATAAGTATTTGAAAGCCACTGCATGAATTATGCTCATATTCAGATGAAACACAAATTCCTTGATTAATGTTTGTTGTTTGTTGAAGAATTGTTCTGTCAATTCACAGACCACGCAGAGTAAGGGGCAAAGTCTCACTGTGGCGTCCAGGAGCTGGACAAACTTAGTTTAAATTCTTTCTCTTTGACTTCCTTGAGGAGTAAATCAGCATCCTTTCTTTGGAGGGTGACTGGAAGCCCTTTCCTACCCCTATCCCTTGAGTATGGACCCTGTGCTACTCTGCACGTTTCTGTCCATCACTCTGCCTGGAAGCAGCAGGTTGGAAGCAGCTAATTTTACAGCTTCAGGTCTTTTCTATCCTCTGTCCATGCCCAGGGTGGCTCTACAGTTTAAATCTAAAAAAGCCAAGTTGCTGCTTTGTGGCAAATGTGTCCTTTTGCAATGTGCAGGGGCTGGAGAGAGTACCGCCTTACCCACTGTCGAAATGCAGCCCTCCTGGCACTGTGGCTTGTCAGCACACAAAAAAGCATCATCAAACCCAACCAGCTCTGGTGGGAGCAAGCAGCAAAGATGGCCAGTGGGCTCCAGTGGGCTCCAGAAGCACTTTTATCTCTCTTTTTAGCACGGTCAGGATTTCAGCCACCACCTGAATCAAACAGGTTGTAGGAACCGGAGTTAACTCCAAAGCACCTCCAAAGCACTTGCAACGTTTAAAAAATATAATCTTCTGATATTCACTCTCTTAGTCTAGAGGAAAGCATTACCCCAGTGGCCAGCTCTGCAGCATTCTGGGATGCTTGGAGGTGCTGCAGCCCAGCTCAGCTCTGCTTCCTTGCATGCGGTACTCGCAGCAGAAGACCTGACAGAAGGTGGTAAGACTGCACTCAGACATCAGCTCATCATCCTAGTGCAGCATCCTCACATCTGCTTGCCTTGAGCTTTAAAAAAACTTCACAGGCTTGATTTGCATTGGAGCAGGACTGAGAAAAAAAAAAACCAAACCACTTGGGAAGCAACCTGCTCTTTCTTAGTGCCCACAAAAATTAACCCTCTTCCTGTGCTTCAGCTCTTCCTTCTTAGTGCCCAATTAATGCCTGAAATGTGAAAGGTTGGCTTCATGCCCTGCTGGAATCTCTCTAATTCACTCTTTCCCAAGCCAGTCCAAGTACCTACGCTTTGAGCTTCTCTTTTCTAAGCTGCATTAAGTAAAATGCCCTCTACAGAAAAGTGTTTCTAGGCAAAAAGTTAGCTACAAAGTACAACTAAGGTTTCTTTTATTCAGAGCTTAGCAGGTTTAATTCCACATTGCTATTTGCCTCTGATGTGTGTCTCATTGATAAAAATATTGTATTTATAGACATATGGCAGTAAAAATTGCATGAAGACAAATTGTAAGTATAAACATGAAAGGAAAATGAATTAAAAGTGAGGTACTGAGGAGAGAGACTGATTCATGCATTAGAAACATAAGAAAATAAGATGAGACGAACAGTTTTATCTAGTGAACTTCTAAACGCTGGTTATTAAAATGCTTAGATGAAAATATGTGACTAGGAAAAACATTAGAAATCACTGTAATTGTATATAAATTGCTGTTTAATTTTATCAGCAGCTTTCTCCAGCTAGCTAGTAATGAAGGGTAAAGTGTATCCCAACTGCTACCAGTGTATTATTAGTCTGTTTACGAATTTAAGAATTTGATTGTGCAGTCCTGGGTCAGCTTGACTCTCTTTAAAAATAATGACATCCGAGGTGAGAAAGAAACAAAACATTTCATGTTGTTAAATTAGCCACTAGGGGAAAAATTACAAGGTCTTCTGAATCCAACTAACGTACAGAGAAATTACAGGAGAGACCAACAAAGAAATCCATCTTCCTAATGATTGTGGACACTTTCACATTCAGTGGCATCCTTGCACGGGTACCAGCATGTCAGGTAAATATTTCAGTTCTTCTAGGTCAGCGAAGACCTGTGTTATTGATGTCTGATGTCTACAGCAGCTTCCTGTCCCTTCCCCTGTCAAATTCCCCTGCTATTAAGCAGTCAAACCTGCCACTCACAGGAGGTCTGATTCTTATGAGAACAACCAGATCACAGCTGTGGGAGGTAGAAGGTAACCACCTACTCTGGAAACGTCGTGCTGTTCATGGAGAAAACCCGATCAGAACTCCATAAGGATAGAAGAGAAATCATGCAATCCTTGCAATAGATGGGAGTTTTACTGCTGACCTGCTGCAAGGCTGGGATTTCATCTGGCAGCTGGGCAGAAGAATCCCTTCCCATAGCCTGGGTGCCACAGCTCAGGATATTGTAATTTCTCCTGTAAAAGACAGGTATTAACTTGGTACCACTTTTTCCATCTTTTAAATTGAAACTCCTGTAGTCGATAAAAATTACTCATTTTCCATGTTGTAGCCCAGCAATTGATCTACAGGTTTAAAATTTCCAGCCTTCTGCAAGGGCTACACCTTCACTCTTTCTGTACAAATGTAAGTTGCCCCTGGCTTCAGGAAAGCCAATGATGTGCCTTTGTGTGAAAGTAATTATTGTTTGCCTAACTGTCTCTGCCCCTCTAACTTGGCTTCCAGTCTGAAGCAAGGAGGGCTTTTCTGAGGCCTTGGAGAAGCACCTAAATTTCTCCATGAGGAACTTGGGCATTTAGGTAGTTAAACTGAAAAAAGCTGTAATTATCACACCGGAGTAGTCAAACCACACTACTGTTTGGTGCTTAGCTGGTTTACCCTGAAAATACTGCTTTATGGTCTGCAGTTGGGAGAGGAGGACTTTTTTCTTCCTTGGTAAATGAGCATTCTCCGCATAATGTGGTATTGCCGTGGGTTTTATGCCACATGAGCTTTTCCTCCTTCTACTCCTTCAGCCACATTCTTGAAAACACTCACAGTGGAAGATACCTGCAAAAAAATCAGACATCTTCCTCCACTTGTCCTCTTCCCCATTTAGCAGAAAAAATATTGCAGTAAATTAAAACCACATTCACAAGCAGCAGTACCCATGGGAGCATCTGCTGCCCTCTGAGCTGCCCTGTCTCCTGCCAGTGGTTGTGTCCGCTCTGTGCATCTCGGTTTTTACTTCTGATCTCTTCCACTGCCTGATAAGAAGTTTTTACATTAGCCAACAACATTTGGTTATTTTTCTCTCAATTCTTTTCAACTTCAAAGAGCTGGGTCCTGTACCCAGTGGTCAGGCACAGGATGCTTCACTGCTTCACACTGTTTCATGTAGGACAGCTGCCAGGCTGCCTCTGCCTCTACAAATTCTCCTTCAAGGTAATCGTTGCGAAGAGCGAGAAACAAATTTATGACTTGGTGAGACTTGAAATGACTGAAATTACACACACAGTAACTCTGCTTTGATGGAAGTTTTACCGAAGGCTCAAGTTTCCAGGCTAGGAGCACGCTTGAGGAAAAGCCACATCCATCACAGACTACTTGGGACTCATCTCTTGTCACTGTGCAGTGCCTGGTGGGTAGTCAGGTTTAAACTGCTTCTTCTCCAATCACCTCTGCCTTACCCTCACCACCCTGTCACAGGTAAAATGACACAGGGAGAGCTGACTCACTCCACTGTAACTAATGAACAAAGGTGGTCCCGTCAGGAGGCAGTGTGAGGACACCTCAGTCCCCAGCTACCTGATGGCTGGCTGGAATGGACTTTTTCCCAAGGGCTTGGCAAGTGTGTGGGGTGAAGGAGAAAGTCCTCTAGAAATGAAGTGAGATTGGGGGGAAGAGCCAGGTGGGCTCTAAATATAACTTTGATCAAACCAACTTTGATCAAACCAACTTTGATCAATGACCCAGTTATGTTCGACAAATGTATAGTTACAATCTAAACATGTTTGGGATGTGTAATGGCTAAGTTTTTAAGCTGAAGGTCTGTCATTAATTTTGAAATAGTTTTTGCTGAAAATCTTATTTGTGTTTAAAAAAATATCATTTTTAAGAGGCTAAATAATCCCAAAAGAAAGCTCAACATTACTTTCAACGTCATTTAGCTGACCAGAAATTAAACTGGGGAGAGCTACATATGTATTTTTTGTTTCCACAATAAAAATTAATTTCAGGTTAGCTTGAATAGATTTGAAAAACAATCTTTTTCTTACCATTGAACTGAAAAATCTGTTACTTCTTTTCCAGGTCTCTTTATTCCTATTTCTTGATTTTTCCTTCTTCAGTTTTTAAGGTAAATATGATTTATTAGTGGGATCTACAGAGTATAGAGGCTCTTACCCAGTTTCTGGTGCCTGTTTTAATTCCCTCTGTGTACAAACTGAATATTTACCTCCAAAAATATGTGCAGGTTGGGAACTAACTGGTTTTTGTTTTGTGGGGGTTTTTTTTGTGGGTTTTTTTTTTTTTTTTGTTTGTTTGTTTGTTTTTGGTTTTGTTTGGGTTTTTTTTGTTTTGGTTTGTTTTTTTAATCCTGTAGACCTTTGTAACTGTTTGGCAACCCCTTACCTGCCTAGAAAGCAGATGAACACCCATCCCTGGCCACTGCCTACCATGAGGCATGAAGAGCTGATGGGGCGATGCAAAGGTGGGTGATGAGCTGCTTCCTCCAGCCCCAGCTGCTTCTAAAGGCACTCCCTTGTTCGGGTAACACCTTGGCTGAGAGGTGGGAAGGCTTCCTGAGAAATGGCCATGTCTGAAGAGATGCTTTGCAGCAGCAGGGACAATCCAGGTTTCCATTTGGCGATTGCCTGCCAGGCCCTGCCTAGCCCCTGGGCTCAGACGATTTGTTAGGTGTTGTAAATGCTGCTGGAACAGACGGGCATTAGTTCAGGCAGCCAAGACATCCTGTAAATTATGTGGCTCATAAACTTGGTCCAAGTCCATTTGCAGTCAGTGGGAATTTTGCCACAGACTTGGGCAGGGGGTGGATCAAACTCAGCTTGAGTGGGTGTAGAGGAGCGGGATTTACAGCTACCTTCCTCCAACACATATCTGTCAGTAACTAAGGTTTCAGGGATATTTTATCATCTGTTCACCACTGCACTGGGTTAATTTTCAAGGCAAGGCAGGGTGAGAGAGCATCGAAGATCACCCAGCTGGAAAGATGAATTAAAGAGTAGCCACCAGCCAGATCTGGCTTCTGTTTTCATCCAGGACTAGACTAGGATGTCTTGCAATGCCAGTATCAGTGCTTGTCCCCCTTCTCCAGCCCCAAGGGGAACTGCACCCCCCTGTCCAGCCACCTTGCTTTGACACCCATTGACCCCTTCTCTCTCCCCATGCCCTGGAGGCATAGCTTGGTGTAGGAGAGCTGGCAGCTCCACATCCTGCTTTATCTCCTGAAAATCTTGTACTATCTATATAAACAAGTGATTACCGTGCCAGCGCATAGCGTGCTGGGAATGTGTAGGCAAAACAAGCTGACAAATGTGAAACGAACACAGAACACCCAGTTCATTTCCACCATCCTGGTTTAAAAAGGGGCAAGATGAGCACCCAGGCTGTTCCTCCAGCAGAGCTGGTGGGAGTTCATCTGAACTCACCCCCTTCTCTCTCTCTTTCTGCTTTTAATTCGTTACCTTCGAAATCCAGTCACAAGTGCAGCCTGGATTTCTTGTTCTGATCTCTCTCGCCATATTTAGATTTGATAATCTTTTTTTTTCAGGAATTTTCTGCTGTGTTTTGCACCAGTTAATGATTTAGGAGGAGACAACTGTTTGTGTGATTAACGTAGGGTAGCAGCAGTCTGGGAAGTTGGCAGTTTGGAAGGTCACTGCCTTTGCCAAAGGAAGATAATCAGGCCAGTTCCTTACATCTGTTATGACATGGATTGCCTGGGATGTCTACAGCTCTCTTGCTGCAGTGGCTTTTCTAGAAATTAACTTCACCCTGATCCCCAGCACTGACAGGGTCTTGAAAAGTGTCGTTGAAAGAAGTTTCAGGTGGTCACAGATTAACCCAGGACTGCTGCCTTTAGTCACAGGGAAACACAGCAGGAGGAACTTAAGGAGGGTCCCTGGTCCTTCTCTCTGTTCAAAGCAGGACCAGCTGGTCCTCCCTTAACATTTGTCCACCCTGTTCTGAAGACCTCCAGCAACCCGTTGTCTCCCAAGGTCAGCTGTGTTGAGGCTTTATTACCTTTGCCACTGGAAAACTATTTCTAATATTGAATTGAATCTTTTCTGCTGGAGTTTGAACACATTATTTCTTGATGAGCCTTCATGACCACTGAGAAAAAAAAAAAAGTAAAAAATCCCTTCCTCTCTTTATCAAACTTATAGATATTAGAGGACATTCATCATAATTTTTGACATGTTTTTTAGGCAGACAGTTCAACTTTCAATATATCCTTGCAGATTGTATGTTTTTAGATCGCTAAAAATTATCGTTGCTATCATCTTTATGTCTTCCTGGAAACAGAATATTATGTCCCGGTCGAGGCTGTACCAGTCATCACTGGTGACCAGATCAGAGGGATGACTCAGTCTGTGGTGCAAGCTATTTTCCCACTCGTATATTCCACAATGACTCCATCCCTTTTATCTCTGATAGGACACTGTTCACTAATAATTGGGTCCTTTTTTTTTTGCAAGGATGGTTGAATAACCCACTCCTCTCGATCTATGACTGTGATCAGTCCTGCTTGAAGTGACACCCTTCACTTGCCTTTACTAAGCTTTAATCTGTTTTTTGAGACTATTTTTCCAGGTTGTCAAGATTGATTTGAATTCGGTTATCGCCCTCCTTCTGTTCTTCCCAGCCTTCTGCTCTCCTTGCACTACACCATCTAGGCACTTGATAGACATAGTCTGTATTTCACATGCCCAAGTAATTAGTAAGAATCTGAACAAAATCAGGTCTGGGACAGGCTCTCATAGAGCCACTCTGTGACCTGCAGAAAATGCTGTGGGCACATTTATTAACCAGTTTTGTACCAAACCCATCACAGCTTCATCCAGACCACATGCCAGCAGAAGGGATTAAGAGTGTTTCTTGCTCCTATAAGCACCAATGAGCACTTTATTGGCATGTGCTGGTGTGGATCCAGGTCTCATTAGACAATATTAGAGTTTGGACCTGAGGCCTCATGGTGTTGTTTTTGAAGGTCCCAACCGTGAAACCACTGAATGAGAGGAGAGACCTCTTCCTCTGTGAGCCTTTATTGATCTTCTGACGATTTTGTCCACTGTTTGTTTCTCTTCCTATGGCAATTCTTCATGGGAATCAATTTTGAGATAGTTTGTATGCAATGACTATGTAGTAATACAGCAAAGGATCATGGACAGCTACAGCCAACAGCTCATGCGTGGTCTAGGGACTGGTGGTCAGAAATGAGGATCTAGCCTTCGTTTTCTAAATTTCTGCTTATGTAACTACTGTGGACAATAAGGACCTCAAGGTAGGTTTATATTAGCTGAAGCAATAACAGAGGCCTTTGCCTTGGTGAGTTTTCTCAGGGGTGAGAAGTGTTTGGGTAGCATTAGCTCCCTCTTCTAAGAACAAGGGGAGCAGGGAATATCTTGATTGGGCTAGAAAGCAGAAAAGCACAGAGAAGAGAGCTGTTTATGGCATTGCTCTAAAATGTTGTCCCTTCTGCTCTGCTCTAAATATTCACATGCTAGGTAATGGAGCACAGCCATTTGCTAGCTACTCTTGAGGACTCCCTTGATCATCAGCGTAGCAGTCCCGTAAAAGCTGGTCTATCAGTGTGAGCCCTGCAGAGGGGCTATTTTCATCCATGAGAACAAGTAATTTCCCATTTCTTCTCTTCTCCAGGCTGAACAACCACAACACTCCCAGCCTTTCCCAACAGGAGAGGTGTTCCAGACCTCAGATCATTTTTGTGGCCCTCCTCCAACAGGTTCATGTCTTTCTTGTGCTAAGGACTTCAGAACTGGACTCATCACTGCAGGTGGGGTGTCACCAGAGGGAGGCAGAAGGGGAGAATCACCTCATTTGACCTGCTGGCCACGCTTCTTTTGATGCAGCCCGGGATATGGTTGACCTTTTGGGCTGTGAACGAACATTGCCAGCTCACATTCTGATTTTCATTCAACAGCACCCCAAGCCCTTCTCTGCAAGGACTTCAATCCTTTCATGCACCAGACTATGCTGATACCAAGGAGTGCCCCAAACCAGGTTCAGGACCTTGCACTTGACCTTTTTGAACCTCACAAGGTTCACGCAGGCCCACTTCTCAAGCTTCTCCACATCCCTCTGGATGACATATCCCTCTGGGGTGTCAATCCCACCACTCAGCTTGGTGTCATCTGCAAACTTGCTGCAGTGCACTCAATTCCACTGTCTATGTCATTGACAAAGATATTAAACAACACTGGTTCCAGTACAGACCCCTGAGGGAGGTCACCAGTCTCCAACTGAACATTGAGGCACTGACCACTACCCTCTGGATCTGACCATCCAGCCAATTGCTTATTCACTTAACATCAAATCCATTTCTCTCCAATCTGGAGAGAAGGCTGTTGGGGGGGACTGTGTCAAAGGCCTTACAGATGTCCAGATAGATGACATCTGTAGCTTTTTCCCTGTCCACTGATGTAGTCACTCCATCACAGAAGGCCACTAGGTTTGACAGGTGGGACTCACCCTTGGTGAAGCCATGCTGGCTGTCTCGAATCACCTCCCTGTCCTCTGAGTGCCTTAAAACTTCTTGAAAGACTTGTAGATGTGGCACTTAGGGACATGGTTTAATGGTGGACTTGGCAGCGTTAGGTTTATGGTTGGATTCAATGATCTTAAAAGTCTTTTCCAACCAAAATGATTCCATGTTTCGGTGAGTTCTGAGAGGGCTGTTACAGGCTGCAGAGTGATGTCTTTCTGCATGATGCTATGGTATTTTCTGTGGACTCAAGAGAAAACAGGAATATTTCTGAAACTGCAACATCTTCTGTGATGCAGAATCAAGCTTGGTGCAGTCTGCATCTATGCTGTCTGCTTGGATCAGACTCTGCGGTGACCTAACCTGTCAAATATGCCCCATTTCCCACAGAAAAGGATTATTAGTTGGTTCACTCTAAAAACAAGCCTGCAAGCAAGCAAGGCTGCCTACAATGTGAACAAAGAGCTGGACTTTCTGTGTGGGAAATATCAAGGCTAGTGATCAATAGCTGCAATTTATTCAAGATTCCTACCAGAGTTACTGCAAGAAAATTGCTTTCAAGAACTGTAATACATCAGTAATTTCAGCTGCATTGCAATTGAGGCATCTACAATCAGATCCAATCACTGGAAGGTTTTTTGAGTTTGATTATTTTTATCTCTTTTTTCATAATGACTGTACCTGAACTAGCTGAAGAAAAGGAGAAAAGTGATTGCAAATTGTCATCTGTAGAAGACAAAGTCTATCGCAGTGGTAAATAAAAAGCAGACTGTTTCAGAAGTGATGGCAAAGTAGTGAGATGATCTGTGCATACCTCTTGGGTTGCCAGTGTCACATCAACAATACGTGCTTTGTTTGTAGATGGTCCTGCAGCACCAGCTCATAAAAACATGACACAGTGAATTAAGAGAAATGGCAAAGGGAGAAACAAATCAACGCAAATTGAACCGTATTATGGACAAACAAGGCACTAAGTAAAGTGTGAGCATCAGCTGACATTTTTGAGCGCTACCATTAATTGTATGTATTTTGTGTTTCACTTTCATGTAATTATTCCTTTCATATACTGAAATTTCAGTATGAGATGTAAATAGATCACTGATTAAGCATGGAAAACACCCCTGTAGTAAGCAGTATCACAACTTATTTGCGTTGAAGGTAAAAGGACAGAGTGAAATATTGAGGCACTTGCACAATTTCATAACCCTGCCATTTGTCATTCGCCTGTTGGATACTAATTCCCAAGGCAGCTCAGTGGGTCTGTAGACTGCAAACAGGAAATTATTATATTTTTATCCAAAGTTATTACAGAAAATAATGCAACGATAATCTTACAGTCTGAAAATTTCTATGGAAGAGGGAATTCAGAACTGTCATGAATCATACTGAGTAGTAGGAGCTTACTTAAGGCACTCTGCATTTTGTTAATATCATCCTCACCAGCTCTTCTTAGTATTACTATTAGTACAGTTTAATTTTCAGTTTTCCAAATTTAATATGGACTGTTTTTTTCTGTAGTAGCAGCTCAAACTACTGGTGCACAAGCCATCGAGTAGGGGATGGGAAAGGTGTGTGGAAATAAATCTGTTGCAGAGTACTCGTAGCTAATCTAGATGTGTTCTACTCCCAGGTTGCACCTGGGTGTCCACTGCGGGAGGAAGGTGCACTATCCCACCTCCCCTAGGAAAGACAGCTTTATTGGCCACACCTCTGGGAATCCTCTTTGCAGGTTCTGTGCAGAGGTGTTGTGCTGTTTTTTTTGAGCTTTCTGCAGCCAGCAGGATTTATCGGACATGCTGGGGGAAATAACGTATCTGGGAACTGGTGAAAGGAAACAGAGCAGCTCTGAATACCCTGTGTCCTAAAGTGAAGTTCACTGAAAGATTAATCCAAACAGAGAATTGCCCAAAAGCTGCATATTTTATTTCTACAGTCTCACCTGATCAGAAGAAAAGATTAGTGAAAGAGAAAAATCATCACGTGAGACCATGTCCCAAGACAAACTCTGTACACCAAGTTTCTTACATGCTTTCAGCTCCTGAGCTGAGTTTTTACGGCTACAAGCTTTGGCCTTCAGCTGGCTGCCCACGTAATACGAACAGCAGCGGTTCCTCTAAACGGGGCAACGAGCTGGATTCTCTTCAGCAGAGCAAGCTGCTTGGCAGGGGCTGCTGGTGAGTCGCTTCCCATAGTGGGCATTGCCTCTCGGCACAGGAGCACCGGGGCCGCTCTGCTGGGCAGTGCCAGGGTGTGCACCATCCTCGGCCTCGCTGCCTCATCACTCTTTATAGACCATCTCTGAACAGCTGCAGTCTATGGCTAACGATTCTAACACAAGCCATTTCCTTCCAGTTTCTCAGAGCAGCAAAAGCATCACGTCCCAAACATCTGTTCTTTCTTCCAGAACCGCGTTCATTACCAGGATAGAGGAGGATGGGTAGGAAAATAGAATCATAGAATGGTAGGGGTTGGAAGGGACCCCTGGAGATCATTGAGTCCAACCCCCCTGCCAGAGCAGGATCACCTAGGGCAGGCCACACATAGGCCAGTCCATCATGCAGAAGAGTGAGAAAATGGAAATGTACTGACACAAGATTATACAAAATATTAAAGGGTTCTGGGGTATTAGGGCAAATTATGTATACCTTATATATGTATACCTTATATTATATATACTTATATTATACTTATATACTTGTACTTACATATTCTTATACTCCCTGTCCTTCGTGTTAGTTTAATGCATGTTGTGCAGAGCAAATCTTTCAGCTGTTCTATCATGAAGGTCTTGTATGACAGTAGTACCCAGTGCGGGTCAGATGCCAGTAGTACACTAGACCCTGTCACTTATAATGCAAAATGAAGTGTTTTAGAAAGAAACGTTGCCTAGTTGTGTGGTTCTTATGCTCTTTTGAGTTGTGAGCCTCTAAAATCTTTCTGTGGAAGGTAAAGACCCTTTTAGAAATTTCACCTAGAGTAGAGAAGGAAGAGGAGGAGAAGGAGGAGTAGGAGTAGTAGTAGTAGTAGTAGGGCAAATGTGCACATACTGCAATAGTTCCCAGTTATTGGTCACAGACCTCTGGGAAATTATCCCATATAGGGGTTTTACAGGTCACAGGCTGAAACAGAGTAGTGTAGAGGACTTGGGTTAAGCAATCTGGGCTCACATCCTGGAAGTATCTGGACGCCTATGGAACACTCAGCACCATGCATCAGCTGGACTGAGAACTTACACAGGGGCAGATGTTGCAGAGTAGAGAGAGAACTTGAGGCTTCCATCCTGGCTTGACTTGTGACTTTTCTGTGCCTTGAGAAAAAAAACTTTGCTCTGTTCATGCAGTGTGAATTTATATAACAGATTTTTTTCATCCTTCTTTAAAATGCAAGAATTTCAGCAGCAATGTACATAAGCTTTTATTCCAATACAAAAAGAGGTACGTGTTCCTTTCCCCCAACTCTACCTTCAGCCCCAATTTCTTGCTCCAAAGTACAGAGTAAAATCTATACGCCTGCATCCTACGGTGCTGTAATGAACAACGCCACGACCTGCAGCTGTTCTGTCTGCTCAGTGAAGAGCAAAGCCAGAGCTGTAATTCTTCCAGCTCTGCAGCACTTGACTTTCCCTTAATGGCTGAATTACTCCCCCTAGTTAGGCTGGTCAGGTAGAAAGCTGTTAGTTCAGACATTATAAGTCTAAGACATTAGCACATTAAAGACAGTTTCCTGTGGCTTTCTATGGGGCTTGCTTTCTACCTAGAATGATTTTCTAGTCGGTAGGTAGTCTGGCTAATTAAGATAAAAGATACACATTTCCTTGAACTCTGCCTTGCTTTATTCCTTCCTTAACCATACTGGAACATGAATTTAATACAACTAACTTGATATTTAATGTTGTCTTTCTTTGAGCCATGGGCTTTAGGGTAGGTGAAGGCTTCTCTGTGTCCCTCCTGGAGGCCATTTGCAGCAGAGAAAGTAGCGTTCATGAGTAGCCAAAATTGTTGAGACCCAAACACCTCATCAGCCATATCTTTGTGTGGTCCACCTTGTGTTGCCAGGTTAGCTGGGCTGCGAACTCTTTCTGCCTCTTCTCTGTCCTTCAGCTGCTCACATGGTCTGACCAACATGGCCCCAGGGCTGAGAATTTGCAAAAGCTACAGGAGAGCCCATCTACGCTGTTGTTTCTGCATTAACCCCCCAGCAGCTATTGACTACTGAGTATCAAGGCAAATATCATATCAAGAAATCATTTTTAACATCTTGTCTTGCTGTTCTTTATAGCTATGGACTTCAAACTCATGTACTGGTTTTTGTGTTCTCCTCCTTCCCCAAATAATGATCATCAACAAGAAAAACCCCTCAGGGTTCCTGTCATTAGAGATGTGACTTGCTTTGGTTCCAATAGCTGGATTTGTTTCCGTGTTCCGTGTAGTACATGGGGGGGGGGGGGGCAGCAGGTTTAGGAAGCAGGTTTAGGAAGTGAACTACAAAACAATTTAGCGAGAGCACTATACTTGGTGGGCTGTGGTTGTGAGTCAATTGGGATGGCTCCAGGCAGGTTTTGAGGCCTCCCTGCAGAGCTCTTCCTTGGTGCTCTGACTCCTTCTGCAGCAGATCAGCTCCAGAATGGGGACACATCCGTTGATACTGTGCTTCTTGGACTAGAGCCACCCCTATCAAGGCCACTTCTTTGCTTGAAGACCCCAGTCTTGTTGTGGTGGGGTTTTAGTTGAATTTGTAGGCTGCATTTCAATGCAATCTTAATCTCTTTTGAAAAAAAGAAAGGTCCCTTCAAGTTATGAAGATGGTTAAGATGCCTTACATACATACTGTAATAGGATGAGAGGCAATGGTCACAAACTGGAACACATTAAGTTCCATCTCAACATGAGGAAGAACTTCTTCACTGTGAGGGTGCCAGAGCCTGGCCCAGGCTGCCCAGAGAGGTTGTGGAGTCTCCTGTTCTGAAGACTTTCCAGATCCACCTGGATCTGTTCCTGTGTGGGCTGCCCTGGGTGACCCTGCTCTGGCAGGGGGGTTGGACTCCATGATCTCCAGAGGTCCCTTCTAACCCTTACCATTCTATGGTTCTATGAAAGGGGCAAGAGGGAAGAAAGGCATGAGAAGGGACAGGGAACTGGTGCAGATAGGTGGGGGCAATGGCTCCTGGGTGTTTCGTGGGGCTGTGCAGCAGCACAGGATCTTGCCAGCCACAGACAAGAGCTCTCCATGCTGGTGTAGTGGTGCAACCAGATAAATTAAGTATCTCCTCATTTAGATACACGATTCTGCCTGGGCAGGGCACTCTTTTGGGGCTTTTGTGGTAAGGAGCAAAGAAATAGCACACCAGAGCTTTTTTTTCTTCTTTTAGGAGAATGCCAAAGGAACCAGCCTGTGTAAGAACCAGTCTCTCAGGCTGCCGTGTCAGTTCCCTCTTTCTTGGCAATTCTGTTTTACCTTCCTTGAGCACAGCCAGGACTCTGGGCTCGACTCGGTTGGGCAAATTCATTCCAGTCCCATCTCTCAGGGAGACCCCATGCAGCTCTAAGTGCAGTAGGTTCAGAGCAGAGCCCAGACCTCATGCAGTCCCACAGGGAGTGCTAAACACTAAAATACTAAACCAGTGCCCCCTCCCCAGTATGAAAGGAAAAGCTTTGTCAGCGTAAGGAAAATATCGCCACATCTTTTCCTTCCATTTCCTTACAGACCTCCAAGCTGGGCTCTGTGCTGGTATTTGGCATAGGCATTCATCTCAAATTCTGCTGCAGACTTACAGAAATCATAGAGAAAATCTCATTTAAAACATCAGCTTTCTGACCACTGCTGCTTTGACGGCATCACTTTGTTTTCTTTCTCTGCTACTGGCATCGTGCTGGGCAGTGCTCGAGTCGGTAAGGAAAATAGAGCAGACAGGTGGCAGATTTTGAAAGAATGAGGCCTTGGGCCAGGGGAGGCACAAGCATTAAAATCTTAATTTTTGTATCAGTTGTTTTGTCTTATTTTGCTTCATGGCCCTTTTAAATTGTTGCTGTCGTATAGTCTGTGCTGTCCTGTAAAGTGCCCTGGCTGCTGTGCTGGAGGCTGATTAGAGCCTAATGGTTAATTTGGGGGAAAGTGCTCATGGAATAAAAAGACAAAACAAAACATAAAAAAACTGTTGAGCCCGTCTGAGGAGAATAAAGCAACTAAATCTGTCTTGTAAAGATAAGGTAAAGTAATACCAGATGGCATATTTACACTTGTATGCTGGTGCTGAGTATCACCTCAGAAAGGGGGGGGTGATGAAATTGGGGGTTTTTTTGCATTACAATAATTATCAGAATGCATCTTGTCATGAAAAAATCCATCAAGAGACACAGAAAGTTACAATTAAACATTCTCTTTATTGGGGCCTTACTCCGAAATGGCACAAGTGACAAATGCTCAGAGTGCCCATCAGTGCTGCTAATGAAAAGAACCAGAGTCATGTTTTACACTTTTATTTGGATTTAGATCAACACCACAGATAAGATACTTTGGTCAAACACAAGAACAGATTGCTATGCCACTCTTTCCTGGCTGCAATAAGCACAGTAACGTGGGGGGAAAAAAAAAAAAAAGAAGTAAAATGCTGGTTCTCCTGGAAAACCAATTGTAAATCTTGGGTTGGCACATACAGCTAATAAATACGTTGTTTGCACTTAGCACTTTAAAATGGAATTACACATGCAAGATGTAACCAGGCTACTGATCACCTTCATCATTGTCCCTGTACTATACTTACTTTTTAAGCTCTTTGCTTGCCTGATTCCCAGCGAGGAAAAAGACTATAATCTGCTGCTCTACTCAGTATTTCAGAGGTTAGTCTGCTGATTTTGACACATCTAGCAAAGGTCCCATTGAAGTCCTTCCAGACAGAACTGGTATCCCACCTATAGCTTGACTTGCACCACTATGCATTGCAGGTAGCAATGGGAATCCAGTGAAGTGAGGTTAGAGGTCTGCCCAAAAGCTGACGAGGAGAGGTCAATACCAAGCAAAGATACAGTAGAGGGACCGGTGTGAATCAAGTTCTTACAATATCAAGAGTCAATACTACCACCACACAAATAATGACATATCAATAATATATTGTACAAGCTTATACAGCAACACATGTTGATTTGCAACATTGTACAGTTTAAATCTAAAGTGCACAGCCTCAATCTGAGGTGACAAAACAGTACTATCAATATAATAAAGGCAACACAATTACAGACACAATTTATTTCCTCTTACTTCATGTCCTCATGATATTACATTGAATCAATACTCCGTTTATCTATTTTAGATGAAATTAAAACCACATTGCACTTTTTCCTTTTCTCTTCAAGTATTTTAGAGACAGCAAAACAATATTGCTTCACAAACAAAAGTTGGCCATTTAGGCAAAGTTAAAACCAAAACTTCAGTAGGGTTATAAGTAGACAGGCCCAAGCTGCAGAACTCTTACCAACACTTCCAGATGTTGGGGGGAAAGAGGATAAATTTGTTCCCATGCCAGAGTCACCTCTAATGTTAAGGAATGATGCAGCACATGAATTCTGCAGGAGCTGTGCCCATGGTTTCTAAAAAGGCTGCGAGGCTCCACGTGGGCTGTTCTAGGCAGATGTAGCCTTATCTCAACTTTTTTTCTGCAATTTCAAAAGCCGTTGCAGACAAGGATGGGGTCCAGCACTGGGAGAAACCTTTGACAATGCAGTTTGTTACTTAGACCCCATCCCTGTCACTCAGATTACACTCACATTTAATTTAGGCCTTGTCTTGTAGAGCTGTACAAAGTCTCTACCCTCTCAATGTAGCTGTGAGATTTCGTGCTACCTTAGATTTTCAGTCAATTTTAATTTTCAGTGTAGTTTTGGACTGCTCATAGCAGGAATGGTTATGAGAGGAGCATTTATTCAGACATGTGACTTCTTTTTGGATAGGCTTTTTTACCACAGAAATCATCCAAATACAACCTTATTTCAGTCTTGGTTAGCACTGCGTATTGATTGTGCGTCTGCTTAGTTAGGCCAAGTGGGAAACATAATTAGGAATAATAGTATCCTATTGTTGTACTGTAATTGATCTTATTAAGTGGTTTTAAGAGCTGCAGTACTCTTGAGGTTTTTCAGTAATCAACCCTTGAGATGTACAATCCATATGACATGGAAGAAATGAGGTACTGGTACCTCTAAGGAATGTAGTGTGTGGGTTTATACTTTCAAATAAGCAGTAATAAATATTTGAGGCACCTCCATCAAAAGAAAAAGAATCCTAGTTAATTTTCAGCTTCTGTCCTTGCAGTTTTATAACCCATACAAAATAAAAATATATAGTTTACAAAATAGGAATTTTTTTAATATATATATTTCCCTTTGTAAAACTATAACTATTTAAATACATTTGAAGTGTTGCTATAGGTAGATTAGAAATTCTGTTCTAATACTACGAAAAAGGTAAAATACTTTCGCTTTTAAACACACAGCTTGTATATGCTGCTTCTCACCACCCCCTCCCACTTCCTCCAATTTGATTTTGTCATCATTTTGGGCAAATTTGGCATCATTGAGTCTGATTGGTTTTAATTTAAAGTAGTCACGGTGTTAAACCTGGGGGTAAAAATTTAAGTATCTTCTGTTCTTCCTTGTTTGTTTCAATGCAGCTTTTTGTGCATCTAATTATTAAGGAGGTATTCTAAAACTCAGGAAAGGACTTTAAAGGAGCCATGTTTCTTGATTTTAAACTGTACTCTACTCCAATGCCACAATATAGAAATAGATTTACTTTGGAACAAACTACAAATACATTCGCACAGTTTGTGACAACTTAAAATTGTCTACTTAGAGGTCCAGGAACAGACTTTCACACCCAGTTATTATAAATCTTGTCCCAGGCGTTCTATTTCATCAATCAGGAAATCAATGTCTTGGTGAGTTGCTGCAGGGTTTGAGATGACCATCCGGAAGAAGTTCACTTTGTCTCCCAGGGGCTGATAGCTCACCATGGTTGTGCCATACTCCATCATCCTGGCTTTTATCACTGGTGCCACCTGCAGCGTAACAACAAGCAGGGGCATGATTATTATTATTATAATTATTTTCATTATAGTCATCATTAATGTCGTTCTTATAACAAAAAAAAATAGAGCCTGTTTTCCTTTTTAAAAAAAAAAATAAAAATTAAGAGCTACAAGAAGCATTTAGAATTAAATTATGTCTGATATTGATAACAACATTAACCTCCATTAAGGAATAAACGTCTCACTGAAAAGACGTTGGGTTTATCCCGTTTCTTTCTCCTGCTCTTAAAACCACTGTGGAATTTCCTCCCCTACTTCCTCAATATTGTTGACAGGGATACAGTAGATGGTTTTTGTAGTGCTCAAAGGATATTGCTATAACCCTTTTCCATCTCCTTTTCATATGCCAGAATGCCAAGGTATTACTGAGCTTTTGTTGCAGTTGCTGGGTTTACTTCAGTAAATATACCCAGAGAAAATAAGTGCTCCGGAGATGAGGCAAACCCAGGGAATACCAACCTAGGGAGACCAGATGAAGGTGGTGCCAGACTGACTTGCAGTAAAATGACCACAGAGGTGTCATTTGCCAGAGTATTACAAGGTGACCTTGCCCTGGCAGATCATTTTGAGGATTGCCTGCATGCAAGGGCTTCACTGCTCAGGGCATGATGCTCGGGAGGACACTGCTTACCTTCATAAGGCGGCTCATTCTTTCTTCGTTGTCTTCCATACCACGCAAGCTGGGAGGTATATACCAGAAGCAGACATTTGTGTGCTGAGGCTAAACGCAGAATAATAATGGTTTACTCTGTAAGAAAGGCTCATAATATCTCAATTGCAATTATGTTCATGCCTTCCCTCCCTCTCATACATCATACTGTGACAGCAGTCAATGGTTTTCATTATTGTGGTCCACTGAGAGTCATCATCATTATTAATGCAGAAAAGATCATTTTAGGCAATTTATTCCCAGGGTGTAAGATGTGGAAACACATCATCCAGCTGTGCAAATATATTTATGCCCTAATGAGAGGCTTCTAGATTTTGGAGGTGTTGTCCTCTCCAGAGGCTGAAGAGATCATGTGGTTAAGGCAAGAGTCTATTACAGATAATTCTGAGGTGAGGCTGGTGTCATTTACTTTTATTATATGACAGAATAATATAGAATCTGCTTCTGTAAACAGGAGTCACAGGTGATGCACAAGACAGACTAGGGTTTTCTTACATTTAATGAAATTTATTACTTTTCAGTTTAATTCATCTAGCTGCTGTATTAATATGCATACACCACAGTGCCTTAGCTAGTTTAACTTCCATGGGAGCACCAAGTAAAAAAGGCATAAAGAAGAAACTAGTTGACATTTTGTGTAGTTTTGCAACCTCCCAACAGTTGCCTGCCTTCCTATTTTCCTCTGTGGTGGATGCTAAGTCTGTGAGTTACAGCAGCTCCTACTGCTGCCAGTTCCAGACCCAGTGGACCAAATTCAGTGATGATGTGTGAGGTGGGGGCAACAAATCACACAGTGGCATGGAGGCATGAGCCTGTGATCTCTGTTTGAAAAACCAGTTTATCCTTGTTCTGCAGAGCACTTGGGCACGCACTAAGTGATTGCTGCCGGTGAGCAATGTTCTGAGAGACAAAACTTTACAGGGCAAGTACAGAGAGCAAAAGCCATGACGTGTGGGAGGAAAAAAAAGCTAAAATGAGATCTTCTTTTTCTCTTTAACACCACTTAATTTTGTAACAGAGGTTTCCACCACACCTGTCCCCAGCCACCACAGCTGGAGAAGGTTGCCCACAGAGAGAGAGTCTGGTGCAGTTCAGAGGTACTGCCACACCACCCAGGCTGCACTACCTTGCCCTGGGCACTGTGCTCCAGCTGAGAACCTGGCACTCAGCTGGATTCCCTCCACAGAAACAAGCATGGCTAGAGATATATGCACTGTACATGGTGGTGTCACATCTACTACATAAGCCAGCTGGTGTCCTGAGCCCCTGTCCCACTGTGCTTCACCCCATCACAGCAGGGACTGCAGTGCAGATGGTCCCTCCAGGTCACCCCAGGTTCCTGCAGGTCCCCTGTGACTGCCCCCCTGGGAATGTTGATGAAAGTGCTTTGCACAACCACCCTTTCAGAGCTGTGCGGGGCACTGTAACCTCCTCTCAACAGACTACGAAGCCACAATTTGCATTTCTTATTCAACAGCTGGTTCTAAGTGTGTGTGTGCACACGCTGTTAGCCTGAGATGTCAGTGTTTGTTTTCAGTGGGGTGAAACTGAGCAAACTGAAAACTTACACACAGCTGCCTCAGCTCCCTTGTCCATGGATCCCATGAGGAGGAGAGATAACAGCACAACAGGTTTTGTTACAAGGGTCACTGCTTTCTGTCTTGTGCTGTTTGATTTGACCTGTTGGTAGCATCCCAATAGATGACTAAGGCAAGTGCTGTTGACCAAGAGGGAAAAAAGAAGTTGTAATACATACCTTTCCATCAAACACCATTTCATATCCTTCTCTGTTCTTTATTTTATTATACAGGTATTCTGCAAGTTCCAAGCACTTATCAATTTGTGCTTCAAATCCTGTGGTTCCCTTTAGAGAGAAGAGGGAGAAAAAAAAAATTACATTACTATCTGTTCTGTGAACTGAAAGAGTAAAAGGACCATGCAGCATTTCCCAAAGCTCAAATCACCTCTTTGAAGTCTCTGTGGGATAGCTCAAGGATCTGATTCTATGAGTCAAAGGACACTCTGCTAAGTAGAGCTTGTTTGTTTCTAGCTCTTGCCACTATAGACACCTCTGCAAAATAAGCACTGGGTGCTAGCTCGGTTCTCAGCAAAATACTGTTAATATTTTTGATGAAGGGTGCCCTCAGCAGCTTTTGCAGAGAGGCTGTTTCAGGCAGGCAGCCTAGACTGGCACAGAGGGTCTTTAGAAGGTGTGGAGTTCCAGATGTGGCAAGACTCCTGCTGTTTTCAGAATGGGGGATTTTAATCTTCCAGAGGTGATGTCCCAGGGGCTCTACCAAAAAGAATTTTTCTTTTTTAGTTAAATGCACACTGGTTTTTAGATCTTTTAGACACATTTTTAGAGCTCAGCCTAATGCCTGTGAAAATGCACATTTTGCTTAGATACTGCCCTGCCTCTGTAGTGTTTTCCTCTCTTCTAATAGACACCATATAAACTCAGAAGCTGTGTTTTTAAGAGCTGCAGCAAATCCTGCTTTTTCTTCTCTGGCACAAGTCACAATCCTCTCTCTGTGACATCATAATTGTTCCTGCAATCACCAGCTGTGATGCCACAAACAAAGGATCTGGCTTTACGAGGGTGGAAGGGGAATAAACAGCTGGAATAGATAAACCGTTTAAGAAACACACATCCTATTTTGTAATGTTAATATTACAAGTGTGGTGTGAGAAGAGAAAAAACAGTACAAGGCATATTGAAAAAGTGGGGTTTAGAAGAGAAATGTCTCTGAGTAATGGATGCATGTCCCTGCTAAATCTGTTCCAGCAGTGCAGAACCGACTTAAAAGCCCATGTCATTATCCCTCCGTGTACAGAGATTTGAAAACAGGGTACAGCTAGCACAGCCTCGGGGAGAAAGGCTTGGAGTAAAAGAGAAACATGTAGCTAAAATTGCCTGCCACTCTGGAGACCTCAGTCAGCAGAGCAGCTATTGCGACCACAGAGACTCGCATCCTCCTTTACAGACTCCTACACCTCCAGCTACATTTGATGTTCTGTTTCTGAATTGTTTTCCGAGTTTTAATGAAGCACATGAGGCTCTTTAAGGCTTTCTGGAAATGAAAACAGTGATGTCATCTCCTCTGAACAAACCTGAGGCAACTTGATATAATAGATTGGATAAATATACGGACTAACTCTATTTAGCAACATTCTACAAATACAGAAGAATTAATCATTAGAGCTCACATTTTCAGATTTCCCAGAGAACAGATTTGAATCAGTTTTCCTGTACTCCTTCAAAAGATGACTTCGTATCTACTGCATGCAATGAAACTTGGTATTCCAGTCTTGATTTGCCATGTTTCATTTTTGAATGTCATTAAAACATCTTTTTATTTCCAGCAATCTTTGCAACTACATTCCTAGGTATATGATTTATGCTGTTAGACTCCTACAGTTACACAAAGCAAATGGTATGCATGGCCATGGAGTTCATTTCAAAATCATGTGTGCTGCTTTGAAGCTAAATTGTTAAAAGTATAAAAAACCAGAAAACAATGCTCTTTCTTTCATGTTATATATGGGAAAGTCAGGTCAGCTATTTTCTAAAATGATAATTATGTAAAAAAAACCCTTTATTTGGTGTGCATTATTGTGATGCAAACAAATACACTGCAGGCAGTCCTACCTTTGCCCTCCACATCAGCCATAGCTTGAAGACGTCAACATGCCGGCCACATTGCAAAGCCTTGTCTCCTGTGTCATAAGACAGGTCGTAGTGCTTGTCTTGTTGAAAGAGGTAGGAAGCATGCATTTGATTGCAACTCTGCATCAATCCCTTAGAGAAAAAAAAGGCAGACAAAAGTAATGTTGGCACAGATTGATTACCATTTTGAGTTGCTTTGGGTGAGAAATTACAAACACCCAATCCCGCGATGTGTCCGAGTGCAAAAGGAAGATCAGGGAAGGGACAAAACAAGATGTAGCAGCTCACTGGACCAAGTTCTTCATATCCCACTCAGTGCCCGGGACACCTTGCTACCTGATTCAGCAATCCATTCCCAGAGCAAAGGCATTTAAAAAAAGAAACAGCTGGACATTGTGCTTCCTAGCATCATCATACATAAGTTCAGTTTTGGATGTCGCTTTTTATTCTTTCTTCAGGTTCCTTTTCCTCCTTTCCTTGGAAGGCATGTTTTATAGTTGAGTCAGACCAAGCCAATTTGGTGACTAATCTAAATAATATTACACTGCTTTTCTAATTGCTTTGGTCTCTAAAATTATGATTTTCATGATTTTCTGTCTTTGTAGGCACAGTTCCTTACCACAAAGCCCTCAGCTGCAGATTGAATTCTTAAGTGGTATAGAAAACTTTGAAAAGACAGAGGAGCATATGGCCTTTAAACAGCCAGTTAGAGATATTTCTGGGTTGCAAGATATCTTTCTGAGAGGCAGCTTTGTGGGAGGGCCAGAAGCCAAAAAGGTGAAGAAACCTGGCTCATGAAAGTATGAAGTTTCCTTTCTAGCCTTTTAAGTGAAATGCAGAAAATCATGTTCTGGCTCTAGTTAAGTCCTCAACCAAGTTTAAGGTAAACCTTAGTGCTGTTGCCTAAAACGGCAATTTCCAGTCCAAGAAGAATCAAAACTTGGCTGCTTATCATCAAGTGTAGTCTTTATGTGTAACTCAAAACTGAGATAGTAAAATGAGAGGGAAAAAAAATACTACTTTCTGCTAATCTGAGCCATCTGTTCTCACTAGAGGTCAAGGACGGTACTGACTTCAGCCAGGCACTGACCCAGAGGGCAAATAAAAGCCAGCTTCTCTCTTCCTAAGTGCAATCACTTTGTATACAATCTGTTGTACAGCTGTTAGCAAAACAGCAACCAGCTTTTTGATAGCTGGTCTAGTAAGTGGTTGTTATATAGCAGCTGTCCCAGTAACTGATGGTTATATGAAAATTACAGGCTTGAAGGGTAATTCAAATTCTAGTACTAAATGAAATGTCTATTTTTTATTCCAAGTGAACTTAGTATTCCATTTTTACTTCCATTAGTATTCCATTTTTACTTCCATGTGCCCCCAAGTGGATATATGGATCAGACACAGGTGGAAATATCTATCATAAAAGTCTAGAAAGTGTAATGATGCCTAGATTCTGGACCAAATGTTGTGCTGCACGTATACGATACCATTCATTCCAAGAGGACTAGAGTTTGCCTACAGTTACATTTTATGCTATGCAGCGACGAGTAGAATTACACAGCTATGCAGCCACAGCTTAACTACGCACATTTTGAATGGAAAGCCACAAAACTCTATGAAGATATTGCCATTGATTGGATCTATAATTTCTGCTAGACAGCTGCTTTAATTCCTTTTGCAGTCACAGCCCGAGCACACAACTAGAGGTCTATTTCTCAGTTTATCATCCTCATCACATTAACAAATACTAGCTATGACACGGTTACGAAGCAAACATCCAGGATTTTCAGAAGCAAAATGTCAGAAAGGATCAGAGAAGCAAGTATACTGGGACATACCTCTTCTCTCACTAGCAGGGCTGAACACTGCAGAGGGACGCCCATCATCTTGTGAGGGTTCCAGGTCACCGAGTTGGCCCTGGGACAGCAAACCACATGAAACATTGTACTATGGTGACGAAAACATGGAGACGTTCAGGAATAATTAGAATAATAATGAGCATGTAGCAATGTGCAGCCTTTTCTTCTTCTGAATGAGCAAAGCTGAAAATAACCATGACTGATATTAAAAAAGCAGTGCCTTCACGAGGGACCTAATCCACTCTAGTTGGTTTTTGGATGATAAGCCTGGCAACTTACCACAGGGTAATTGCTCTATCCACTAAATTTAATCAGTATTAAAATTTCTGGGGAGCCATTAAACTTTCTTGGGAGTCATCTACACTTTATCAACGTAGGGCAAATTTCCTAAAATCATCCACTTGGCTGATGAATTTACAAAAGTAGCATATCTGATTAAAGTCACAGATAGGCAGCTGTCAAAACAGCAGATCCCCCCCCCCACTGATCCCACTTTCAGCAAGTAAGAAGCAAGCAGCTCACAAAAGCATTTTTAAAAAATACCTTTAAATATTTCTGGGTACCTCTAAATTTCTGGGTCACTTGGAAAACCTGGTCCCAAGTAACTTTTCTCACTGCTCTGTTGATGGTAAATTTTTACAGCTCCTTAATTTTAGCCTGGCTATGGTAACTCAGATAACCACAGGACTGGGTTCAAAATTACCACAGTAATAAACACAGAACTGATCCACCCTTCCACAAGAGTCTGATCCTGCCTCCCTTCAGGACACATTAATTGCAAAAATAGCTGTCAGCCCAGATCTTGTGAACAAACAGGGTGCTGTTGCCATACAGCCTAGAAAAGGCATTTGGGACTGTGGCAAGGGCAGAATGGAGGATTGTCCAGTTGAATTTTGTGTTAGGCTTGACTAGCTATTTTTTAATTACTATTATTACGTATGATGATTAGCTGATAGATGTATACATTAGCATCCTATGTGTCAGGCTGTCAAGAATGCGTAGTGCACAGGATTTCATGGAATGCAGTAATTTTGAGTTTTGATGGTATAAATCAGTCAACTGGGGCATGTAAAAACTGAAAGGACCCAGGACACACTTGCAGGTAACATTTACATGAACAGAGGTGAGAGTGTTAGAATCTGACAGTATTTTCCTTGGTAGGAGCTGGAGACAGCACTGTACATTTATGCAAGTCCTTATAATTCCCTGCCAAATTGCTTCCACTCCTTCAAAGCAAGCAGCTCCAAAATCCACATGGACATTGGGCAGCACTGCTGTGCTTTCTTCTTTGCTATTTAAATGGAACTGTGCACGTGCCTGATCTGTAGGGAACAGTCTTCCAAAGACAACATCTGGCCACTTGGCTTGGCTTTTTGAGTATTTGGCATGTTTTAATCAGCTCAGAGTCCATCATCTGATTACAACACCAAATGGTTAATGATTCTGAACTTGCTTTCACGTCTATGTATTTTCTTTGATATGAAACTTTTTATCTGTGGCTATGCAGAATCAGGCAGAAATTCTTTGAGAGACTTCTAGGTAACAGTAGTGGTATGGGTTTTCTCAAGCAAAAGGATTATTTACTGACAACAGACAGATACTCATTATCTGCCTAAAACATTTAATTTACCCTAAGATTGTTTATGTCCCCAATTACATCCCAATTGCTCAGAGAAAAAAAATCAATTATACGAAATCAAAATCCAACATTTTTCATTTTTTATCAAGTTTTTCTGGATTTCAGTCATCACTATGTGCTTGATGAAATTGCTGACCAAGACAAACAGTGAAGTAAAAAAGCTACATGAATCCACAGATGCTTTATTAAAGCATATCATGTTTGTCCAGATAACTGAGCACCAAGCACCTATGTGTTTTTTTGGCTGTGGTTACAGATAGAACTGAACTGCCTGTTACCAGAAGGATGTGAATACTCCATTTAATTCTTCCTTCTTGTACCTTTCTTCTCTATAAAACACAAGTACCAGCTCTAATCCTCTTCTATCCAGACCTGTAATGAGTGGCTTGTACTTGAATATCTACCATGAAACAGGAACGTCCATAAAAGTTGGGTCTAGTTAGTCTTCTCTAAACTTTCACATTTGAGATCTGGACAAGCTGAAATGAGCCTCTTTGTCCACCATGCAGAGGAACAGCATTGGAAATGACAAATTTCATTAATTCATTGCCAAACATATGGAGATGGTGCTTATTAAAGCACTAGATGAAGTCCAGTGAAGTTACAGATCTAAAGTCTGTCATTTGGAAAATTATCCAATATAGATTCAACCTGAACTCCTCATTCCAGCAGAATCTGGACAGGAATTTGGGAGGCAAACTCTTTTTTCTTTATACTCTGTCCTCACAGGTAACTGGGTAGATTTTTTCTGACTCACTGGATATATGGACATATGTCCTTTCAATGTACAATATGTAAGTTTGGAGTGCTGGAGGCAGGCTTAACTAAATCAAACTCATAGAGCCATTGGCTGCTTTCCAGATTTTGCATGTGAGATGTACGAGAAAGGAACTGTATCATCAAGGGATCCTCCTAATGTTTAGGAAAAGGAGGAGGAAGTTGTTTGCAATTTGAATTGACGAGGAATAGCAATCTGATTTAGAGGTAAAACAGGCAGAAGGGAGCAATAATTTACTCTCAAACAGCATGAGCTTCAGAAAATACATGAATGTGAGAGTGACTGCATTTAGCCCAGGATACTGTCTCTGGCAGGTGTTCTAAATAGGTGCCTGGGAAGAAGGGAAAACAGAGCAAGCACATACAAATGTTCTCTAAATACTCTCTGAGCTCCCACTCGTCTGTGGCTCTCAGAAGCCCTGAATGGTTTTTGTTTGTCTTTCCTTGAACACAGGGAAATCTTAACATCCTATGGCACAGAGTTCCACAGCTTATTTAAAAATTTATGAATAAGTAGTTTTAAGTTTAAGCTCAGTCCTTCCAGACTTTGAACTGGACTAGCATCACTTACGTTCTTCTGTATGTATCTGTAATGGTAATGAGTTTATGACTACAACTGTGTATATACCTAGACACAGATTTACTGAGAAAACATCATTAACACAGCCTGGAGGGGGGTATTGTCTCCAGAAGAGACAGAGCAGTGATCAGTGACTGCCAGGACACTTGTCCAAACTCCAGATGCATCCATCTCTTACACTTTAGTCTACAAGACTTCCAAAATTAACGTCTTATGAGAAATGCAATTGCCAACTCATGCTGGATGCTGAATCAGAGAATGCTGCTGGAGTCACTCTGGACCCGAGAATGTGTGCTGGAAGAAACACAAAAGTAAACAAGAAATGTCTGATGTTTGTACTATAAAACAAAGTGCCACACTACTGTAGCACTGAACAAAGGCATGTAGCAGTGCTACTTCAATTGGAAGGACAATTTGCATAATGTCCTCACACTGTATGTTGGAGATAACATAGATTTGTATTTGTATTTATAGTCATTGCTATGGTAATCAGAAGCATGTTAAAATGCACTTAATAAATATGTTTAATTAACATTAATTAATCATACCTTTCAACGCCATTTAACTTCCATTTGTGTTTTCTTGACATCAGGAGCCCACCACCCCATGCTCCCTAGAAGGCAAGATACATTATCTAAATGAGAGGGGAATTCTGCTTTTCTCCGCGGTGACATCTGTGCATTCACATCAGTTTGGGGCCCTTTCTTTTTTCTTGCTGATGTGGCATGTTCTGAAATGACCAAGCAGATGGGGCCTGAGGCATTAGCTGTGCTAAGAATTTTCTTCTAGTAGTTGGGAAGCAGCAGTTTATAGCCCCTAATCTAAGTGCCCACCCTCACCACCTCCTCTTCCCTCCCTCACCACCTCCTCTGACACTGACACATTGGGCTGCCCCGTGCTGTAATTAATGATGGGCAGAGCTGCTCCTGGGTAAGGTGCCTTTTCTCTTCTAGTGACTAAGAGATGATAACAAACCAGACTCGGATCTCAGCTGCTCTGGTGAATTTTCATCCTATTTCAGATCACTACTGCCAGCCCCCTACTCATTTGCTTTTGCTCGAAGAGGTCTGGGAAAAGCGGGCGTTTCATCTGACTGAGAAGTAGTTTAAGATAAATACAAGTTCTTCCTTTGAGTGGGACTGATTCTGGATGACACAGTAATCCAAAAGCCAGGTACCCAGCCTTATGGAAGTTCAATTAGCAAACCTTTTTGGAGAAAGGATTTGCAAGAATTTGGAAGATGAGCCTTAAGAAAGACTTACTGGCAAGAGCTCAGATAAAGCTAAGTAGCCAATCTGATACATTTTTCTAGCATTTGCATTGACCTATTTATTTGGGGTACTTGAGGCAAATGTAGCCTTTTCTTTATATATTTATTTTGTAGCTGCTGCAGAAGCTGAGACAGTAATCAATATAGTTCTTACGTGTTTCTTGTACTTATGGCATTTAGAGATGAAGCTGAAGGCCAAAAGCACTCAAACTGGGTCATCCCAAGTGTCCCAGTTGCTGAAAGTACTCTACAGTCACAACTCCTAAAATGTTCCCCCTGATCAGAGCCCTTCAGGGGAATGGGAAGCGGGCTTGGTTATTAGGCTTAATTACAGCAACTAAATACAACAGGTTGTGTACCAGATGACACTGTCCAAAATGAATAAATTAATGCTAATGTGCCCACATAAGATGGTACTTACATCCACATGCATCCAGATTTTGTATTTCTTGCAGATGTCTGCAATGGCTATGAGAGGATCAAAGGCTCCGTACACTGTTGTCCCAGCTGTGGCACTCACCAGAAAAGGAACAAATCCCTGTGAGAAAGCACCGAGCCGTTTGGCAAGTTGGCAGAGCTGCAGCCTCCTCAGCCCCAGCAGCCCCAGCTCCTCTTGTGCTGCCTCCACAGAGAGCCCACAGGTGTCTCCTAGAGGACATCCCTGCCACATTACACTGGTTTTCTCTTGGTTTAGACGCTAGTGATATTATAGTTTCTACCTTAAGGTGGCAGCAAACTTCCAAACCAGCATCATCCATTTATTACCATACATGATACAGGTAAGGGCTCAAAAGAACTATTCTGCTCTTGGAACAAAAAGGTCTGTGCTTGGTGATGTCACATTAAACAAACCTCACCCGGGCACCACAGTGCAAGAAGTCCACCAGTGGACTGTACCCTGGGCTGCATTATAATCATCCCAGTGGAAACAGGAATGTGTGGTGGCCCAGTCCAGTCAGCGGGAGTGTCTGGGGGGTGTCTTCTCGGGTCAGTGCACAGAGAAGGTGTGGGGCTCACCTCTAGCCCCGTCCCTTGTGCAGAGTGAGGAAAAGACAGCAATCTCTACAGAGGCCAGGGACCATCTCTTGGATTCTCGCTGCTAACTGCTGTGCCTCACACAGGAGCACTCGTTGTCCACCACCAGGCTTCTGCACTATGACCTTGGGTCTGCCATAATTTAGATCAGTCTTTCGTTTGAAATTCATTTGTAGTTCTGTTGATTTCATAAACAGCTCTCAGAGCAACAAAGGTAAAGAGTGGCTACATTTTTTGCAGAAAGGTCTAAACTTCCTTCTGCAGCGCTCAGGAGATTTGCGTGGCACTCCATTGTCCTTTTGGGGTTTTGTGTTGTTCTTTTTTTTTATCTACTGCATTGCTTTTCTTAGAAACAGTGAGCTTTTAATGAAAACTTGAGTTATTAATGAGCTTTGAATGCTGTGTGTCTAATGGCTATATAAATATTGAAGGTATAGGGCTTTCACACTTTGATGTTATAATTCTAGTTTCTGAACACACACACAAAAGTAGTGCATTTTTATAGATCTGTGGAGTTCGGGTTTTTTTTTTTGGAAGCAGAAAAGCTAGTAAACTTACTTTTTGTTTGGCTTCGACGATTCTTCTTTCGAGGTCTGATGGGATCATTTTCCCTCTGGAGCAAGAGAGAGTTATATCAGAAATTTGACCTTGAAATCAGCTCTTGCTGTCACTTAACACGAAACCCAAAAAAGGAACAAAGTGACTATTTTGCCTAAGGCTTATGCAGCATTGAAGAGTAAAGAAGGACTCTGTCCATTAGTCTGAGTTTTTACCCTAATTATTTTGTCAACCAGTTTGCATCAACATAGTGATGGTAATGGAGAGAAGTTATCTTGTGGTCACCCTGATTAAAGACTGATGTTGCTCCATGGAGCCTCCTGGTCCTGTTTGACATTACAGTCCTGGGAATATGCTCCAGGCTGCCAGGGAGAGGCTCAGCCCTGGGTCTCAAGTTCACTGGGAGCCAAATCCCATGGTGTCCTTTCAGCAGGCACAGAAAATGCCAGCTGAGCTGCATAGCCTTGTTCAACACGACTCCGATCCTGGTGTAAGCAGTCATCTCCAGTTTCCATCCCAGGGATGAACTGGTTTCAGGGCGATTATTCCACAGTTTGGTGTTCACATTTGCCTGAAGTAGGGAATGAGAGGCAGCTACCAGTCTAGACTCATTAAATGCACTGTCAGAACCTTTGTATTTACTGTAAACTGTTATTTCCAACACCTTTAGTATGTACCATTTACCTGAGATTCAGACTCAGTGGTATAAAGCTTGAAGGCTAATTTATGAAGTCCAGTAAATGAATTAAGTGTAAGATAAAAGCAGTGTTGATACTGAATACTAAGGTTAAGGTTTTCTTTGCTTTAGCCACAGCAAGACTAGTTAAGAAGAGATGGTATGCAAAACAGCAATGCAAACATGACAGCTCCCTACATTACAGGAATAAAATCTTCACTGGCTTTGAATGTTACTAATTTAGATTTTTTTTTTTTGTTTAATACTTTTTCTATTGGTTTTGGTTTGTTGTTTTGTGAGGGGGGTTTTCCCACTAAGCACTGATTTCCTATTGCTATAAAAAAAAGATCAAAATTGTAGCTTCAGGTAAACTAATAAAACCATTAGTTTTAGTTTGGATTTTGCATAAAAAAAACCCACCTGAAGTGTTTTCATAACTCTTGGATGAATATAAATAATAAAAAATGTTTTCTTGAAATAAGATACTGATATGTTTTGCCAGTTTTCAGCCTTATACAGCTTACAATAAGACAATAGTTATTTTAGTAGAAATGGGTTTGTAGCGCTGAGTTTTTTTTCAGTATCTGTCCTGCGTGTTAATTATTCAAAACACTTAAAGACTAAAGAATAACTAAGAAAAAAAAACCTCTACAAGCCTAATAATTAGCCCTGACTTTTTCTTGCATGGTCAAAAGAGTATTCAACAAATTGTGAGTTTCCCCCCAGATATATGTTCCTGTGCAGAGAATAGCAGTAGTTGTCCTAACTTCAAAAACTGTATAAAGAAAAAAAAACATGTCAAAGGAAGGCATGGAGTTCCTCCTGCAAACATAGTCTAGATTTTGGTCTTTAACAGTTTCTAATTTATTGTGCTTGTGCATAGAAACGCACACAAAGCCAGGCAGATTACTTGAGTGCCCAAATGTTTTTCACCAAGACAATTGATTATCCAGCCCCTGGTCACGTTGAGTATTTGCAGTAATTCATGGCCAGGAGAGTGCAATGTCCAGGCAATGTTGAGCTTTACCAAAGGAGCAAGCAGTAGATTGCCTTTGAGTATAGTCCAAACGTATGCAGGAGCACACAACCCCCTCATTCCACATCCAGCAAACCAGCCAAGACCATTGCTTACTTGCACAATGTTTTCAAGTGTTATCACCTGAGCTCAGATGGCTTGGAATATGTAAAATCCACTGTAAAATAACAACCCAGTCCTTAGATAACCTCACCCAGATAATGTGGCAGGGGAGTGCATGAGATGTGCTAGGCAGCATCACAGGCAGGAGGGCTACTGGGTAAGACAGAAGAGATTCATCAGCAAAAGCACATTGATATAATGAGTGTTCATGTCAAAGTCTTCTCATGGTACTAACATCTGTACACAGCCTTCACTGCTGCCACACCACACTGAAGTGGTTTGACCCCAGACCTTCAGCTAAGACACAACTGCTACTAATATGTCTGTGTGGTAGTAAAAGAGGCAACAGAAATTTATTGTTGTCCAATCCGGGGTATGAGCAAGAACATGACTTTCTGCATGTTTCCTTGGCTTAAAATTCACGTATTCCCACAATACAGCAAAACTGGGCAGGTTTTGGTAGGTGTGGGTCAGGATGGCAAAGAGCCAACAGCAAGTAATGTTGTTCATGCTGGAAACATCAAAAAGATCTCACAGTGCTCATTCAATCTCATAGAGGACCACATCTTCACAGAGGGTCGTCTCCACAGCACCAGCCCACATCTTGTGTAAACAGCCTGCTTTGTCCTGGTGGCATATGCTGGGATTTGGTGGACACACAGTAATCCTGCTGTTTACTTCAGGGTGGGCAGGGTAAGCATTGTGGTCTTCACTGAAAATAATTACACTGAATTTGCACAAGAAGAAAAGGAAGACACGACTTCATTGATCCACATCTGTCTTCAGTGACTAGCAACAATCAGAGGTTTATGTTGATGTTTGTTGGTTGTATTGATGTTGTAATTAATTCCTCTTCAAGGTGTGCTCAGTTTTTTGTTAGTAAAGAGATAGTAAGTGCAGAAGTCAACATGCAGGCACCGTAATTAGCACTGTAAATTGCTTAGTTGGTGCTTTTAATGTGGGAATAGAGCATTTTGATAGCAGTAAAGCCTTCCATTTATGCTAGAGCCATAAATAATTCAATACCTTGTAACAGTGATATTTGGGACATACAGTAAGCACATTTTCTATTGAAAAGATTCTCAATAGAATAAATAAGGATTGCTTTGTTAATTTTTGCCCCGTAGAGTTTTTTTTTCCTTTAGAATTGAAAATCTTCATCAGAACATGTTGACTTTGTTAATACACCTTTGTTTTCTCAAAACGGGTTTTCGTAGAGAATAAAAAGCTTTTAATTGGGTGCATTAAACAAGAAGTTATCTACCACTGGTTTTGTAGAATCTATGGGATCTGTACGTTAGGTGCCTGCTCTGCTACTCCTTCCCATGGGCCACCTTCCCACAATGCTGCCAAGACCCTTCTCTCCACATCCTATCGCATGGGTGTCCCCACCAAATGCAGTGTGGAACACATAGTCCAGCTGAGAAAGATGATGAACTAAAAGAACTACGTTAGCAAATGCTCCTCAATGTTTTACTTCTATAAAAGGTTCATTTCAGGTCATGTGAATGGATCAAAATCTGAGAGTCCCTAAACGATCTCTGTTGACTAAAACAAGCTTCTTTCTGGTTTCTTAGCAGTATGTGTAAAGAATGATTTTAAATTTAATGTTTTGTTTCACTTCAGGGTGAAAGAAAAAGAAATATCAGAAATCCCTGGGGCAGGGAACTTTTAAGATTTTTTTATGAGTTCCAAAAGCTAACTCATAAGGAAGCTACTGATGGAGCCAGTTCCTCAAGTGTGATAAATCAGTGTAAGATTGCTGAAGATGATAGCACTACGATGACTTATACCAACTGCTGATGGCATCCTATATACTCTCTCTGAGCTAAGCACCTGATGATCCTCTTCTATGTATCAATAAAAAGAGATGTATTTGGCATCTTTACTTACCTTTCATCACATCTAATCAAAATCACACTATCTGTACCAATACCCAGGGCTGCAGCTCCTTTCTTCACAGAAAAGTGACTCTGAAAAAATACATTTATCATTATTGTTTTTTTAGTTATGATTTCTTATCTAATATAAAACATTACACTCTTGCAAGCGCTTCAGCAAGTAGTCCCACAGAGGCAGTAATTCTATTCATAGTCTTTTTGGAATCATTTTGAATCACTGTAATTTGGGGCTTCCTAACAGGTCACTACAGTCAATTAGAGAAAACAGAAATCACTCGAATCTGGATTTAATCCTGGAATATTAAATACACAATCGTGGCTGATGATGGACCCAAATTCTGTCCTTAATGCACACCTGCAACTTCTATTGCTTGTATAGATTTACTGAAACAAACAATTGTCCCGTAGACAATTCCTTTAGTTTGTGGTGTCCAGAGTGATGTGCTTCTGCTATGTAACTTCTGGCCAAATAATATACTGAAATAAGACAGGAAGCCTAATTGTGATGTCATGCCAGTGAAAGCTAGTAATAACTTCCATTAATAAACAGAGCTACTGCAGCTGAAAACCAGAACTGACTATTAGTTACTCTGTATGTACAGAATAAAATGTGGAAGTTATATACTGGAGCGCAAATCAGCCTAATTAGCTCATAGGGCTTAACTCCTGAGACAGTGTTGGTTTATAATTCTAATTCAAATCCTAGTGATTATGATAATGAAATAATTTTTTATCAAATAATACCACCAAGGATCTGATTTTGTATTAACTCAAACTCAGCTGTAACAGTATTATCCAAAGTGATTTTAACTACAGATTATTACACTATTAAAACCACAGGTTAGTGGCATGCTCAGATTAAGATTAACAAATTTGCCTTGTTTTTCTAGCTGAAGCCACAAGGTGCTAGGAAGTATTTATACATTGAACATCACAGGCCTGCTCAGCCATCACACTGATGTTTTTCATGGCATATTCTTTATTTCATGAAATCAAACTTTTGAACAAGAACATCTCCATGAGTTCCATCAGCTTCACTGAAGTCAATGGACTCTTCCCAAGTACAAATGCACTGTAGGTTAAGGCTTGGACTGCGATCAATCCACAAACCTCTGTACGTGGAAGATACTGAAGTCTCTTCCCAGACTCACAGGTCTCCCTGAGCCCCATGGTGCAGCAGAGCAACTTTATGAAAGCAGGGAGGAGGTTATTGGCATGAGGAGGCTTATAAAAAATTCCCAAGTTTAGGAAGGTATCTTTGAACTTTGCAGAAATTGAAACAGAGCTAGAAAATTGCCAGCATAATAACAGTTCACTGAGATGCTATAGAGCTAGAACTGAATTCATGTACTTTAAAATATTTATCTCCTTTTTATTCATGTATTACGCAAACTGATGGGCACGTATTGGGTAGTGCAATATGTAAACGGAGACAAGAGATGTAGGAGTGAAGAGTCACAGATATATTTCACTGGATTTTAAGTCAATGACATTACATTGATTAATTCTGCTCCTTATTCCATACTAGTTAAAATAGATTTACCACTGCAATTTGTTTTTCTAATAGAAAACAGAACTATTCAAAGTGCCTTAAAAAAGAAAATACAGATTTGAATGGTTTACTATGAGGAAGAAAATTAAGTCCATGTGCTCAAAAGCATCCACTGGAAAATGGCCAAGCTCAGCTGCCTCATTGAAAGGTCTCATGGCACTGCTAAAACAGCACTAGGGAAAAAAAAAATTAATATAGTGCTGATAGCTCTATTGCCTGAAGGCTTTTTACAGACTGAAGGGAATTCAGCAGCCAGGAACGAAAGCACGTTTAGGGATAAACTGGGTAGAAATACAGAAGTCTATGCACAGAAGGGCAAATGCAATTACAATTTCTAAACAAACTCTGAACATGAAATTGCTCAATCTGTGTATACAGATATATAGTCATATATCTATATATATCTGCTGTTACAGTTTTGTGACTCAGGGTAACATGAGAGGAACTATTCCAACTGCCTGAGGGGCTCTAAAAGAACCAGGAATAAAGTGAAAATGGAAAAAAATGTATTTTTAAGAGCAAAGAAAATTTTTCTAATGATGATGAATATTAAACTTTGTTTTATTATTCCTGGGGTGGTGCTGAAGATTTGATTGCCTGTGTAATGTAAAGGTAAACAGAAAAACATTAAGGTCAAAGAGAAGGAAAGATTTGGAGAAAATAAGTCTGGTTAGATAAAACTACCGACAGATTCAGCTGGGCTAGTGAGGAAGAAGGACATTAATTGTGACACCTTTGGGAATACAGGGGCTACAGACTGTTCAGTTATCCAAGGAAGTGAGCTTGAACACCATCTTTTATGACACAGCCATGAAGGAGTTACACAGATCTGAAGTCTTATGGTAGAAGAACCAGGGTCAAAAGATGATGACAGGGGCAGACTGCCCAATGTCAGTCCTGGAGGAAAAACTAGGCTAGGAGAAGCTGGCAGGTCCAGAGTTTCACCACTGTCCCGTGCTTGCCAGAGAGAGGAGGACATGTAGTTGGGAGTAGGATATCACTGCAGCTTTCCCCCTGCCTCCCTTCCTCCCTTTGTTCACTGCAAAAGGATGCATGGAAGACTATAAATACATCCCCAGACTTCTCTCTGAAAGGAAATGTGGTTAAAATTCAGTGGTGAAGGAGAAAGTATAGAATATTAGGCAATACTAGTGACAAAAGCATATCATTGGTCAGAAAAAAATTGATTATTTTGAGCAAGGGAAATTTTCCTTTTTTCTATAAATTCAAATGCTGTTAGGAATGGGGTTTGTTTGCCTGACAGCCATTTTTTTCATAGTTAGATTTGTAAAGTAAAAATACAGTGTAAATTTATTACAGGTGCAACAATGAATAGGCTTTTCGGACAAAGGAAGAATTAGAATAATTAAAAGTGTTATGATGCTGAAAGGTATGGCATTATCTTAAATGAACAGTGCTTCAATATATGGATGCTTCTATTTTTATAGCTTGTTACATCACTTGCTCATAACCTGGCATGGTTGAATCTGTCAGGAAGAACCATCCTAATGCTGTGAGCCCCAAAGGCCATGGCTGGTTTTTCAAACTGCAGTTTCCCCTGCTCACATAAATCCAGAGTGGCACAAACTTTGTAGATGGAGCTCATCAGGACAGGGTTCCCAAATGATGAGCAGGCTGAGCCATCCAGCAGCCAGATCCTCTCTGAAGTCTACTGGTTTGGTCTCTGGCAGGCTGGTGCCCAGCAGACCCAGACCCCCAGCCCATCAGCCACATGCCACCAAAGGAGGTGAACATGCTTTCTTCTCTACCTCTCTTGGGCTTTAAGCAATGTGAGATCTCTGGATGTGCAGGCTGCACTACTTCTTTCTTAAATTTCACTAAATTTCTTAAATTTCTTAAATTAAAAAATGTGTGGCTGATCTAGGCTTGCAGTTTGGGGTTCCTTAAGAGAGAGGAAGAAAAGGAATCTCCAGAAGGCACCTTATCCCCGAGGCTCTGGTGCCCTTTTTAAACTAGGATGAGTTGTCTTCTGGAGATCTTGCTCTCCTTTTATTTGCTATAAGATAGCACAATATAGACTAACTCAGATTAAATGTTTACACTTCAGGTGATTAAGATTAAGTGACATGAATCCTATCTTTAATATCTAATTGTAAGCTATAGATTTTCCTTCGATCACCTACAAAACCAGTATACTGTGTCCCATCACAGTATTTTTAAATACACTGTAATGACATATATGTTTGCTATTGTTTCCTTTAGCTACTGCTATTCAGTTTTTAAGTTATTTCCTTCAGTTATTTCAGTTTTCAGTTATTTGTTAATGTCCAGAGAGAAATTAATATATTAATGTTTCTACACAATGTATTAATATTTCCTCCTTTTGCATTTTTTACATACATTATCTTCATACTGCTTTTCTAATCCAGTAAGACTCACTTGTTTTTTTCCAGTGCAGATAGTTTCACAGCATAATCTGTGGATAAGAAGTGTTGCACTGAGTTCAGGAGGATCCCGTGGCAGTGTAAATGTCATGAAGTATTGACCAGATGAAGGATTAGACCCAAATGATGAACATCTCCTTTGTGATAGGCTGCCCTAGAACACTATTTTATTTTAATTTCAATGGTGCTACATGAATTAAAGTGCTCCTTGAATAAGACCAAATTTTCACTGTTTTGCCCTGGCTTCAAATATCACCAAAAATACTTTTCTACTTAATATGCATTAGGTTATGCAAAGAAAGAATGTGTGAATAAATGAGTTTGATTTCTAGTTTCCTTAGGTGGAAGCAAAGCAGAATTCATGGATTTATAACTTATGCTACCAAATGTTAAACATGATCTCCAGGCTCCTCAAATCTTTCCCTGGAAGCCCCACCACAAAGGTCACCCTTTCTACTGCTTCTTTCACGAGACAGTTCTGCAAACTGTCTCCTAAGTTGCCTGGCCAGAAGGCAATACTATGTGCTATGGAATTGGTGAGGCTAGAGATCAGCTTTTTGTTCTACTCAGAAAACAAACCAACATCTTCCCCAAGCTTTGTGAAATGAAGGTCTACCAAGCTGTCTGATTTGAGACAGAATTCACATAGTTTCCTTCTGCCAAGAACCTCCAAGTGAGGTTTCAGAAACTGTTCAGACAAAAACTCTGCGAAGCCACTTTTCTCCCACAGCTCTTGGTGCAATTTGCCTTATTGCCTGCAAGTAATGGGGCTTGTCCGTGAGTGGAAATCAGGATGCAGGAAGCTGAAGTGGTGATTTATGGCTAACTGCCTCCTTTGATGCAGCTGCTGTATGGATGCTGTATGTGAGGGTGCTTCCCTACCACAACAGACAAGCCACCACTCGCAGATGCTCTGAGTGCTCCCCCAGAAGATGAGGTCCCTCTGAGTGTGTCCACCTCTCTACAATGCTGACACCTTATACCTGAGCAGCCAACAGATCCTCCCTGCACAGACAGTGGATGCCAGAGCTCCATTCCCACTGAAGCCTCAAAAAGGAGCTAGTTCACCCCAAGAGCAGTGCAGATAGGAAGATGCCAGAGGCAGAGAGAACCTCTCTGTGTCCCCTTGGGTCTCTAACTGGGTGAAAAGGTCCCTTATTGCCGGATCAGACTCAAACATCTGCTAGTCCTTACTCTGCATTTTCTTTTCCTAAACTATGACAGGAGTTGTATTGCTATTTCCCTGGCTGCTAGAGGAGTGAGAAACATGGAAAGCTGATGTGGACTACAGAGGCATGGTCTTCCTGGGTGGCAGAACAGAGGAGATGAAGAAATCTCTATGTCTTTCCAGTTATGCCCAGCTTTTTGTTCATTCTCTGAACTGTGGATTAAGTCCACACAGCCTCTAATTAAACATCAAGTTCATGGAAAAGCTGCAAGTCTCTTAAGTTATTCTTATAATACCAATAAAAAGGCTAAAGGCTGTTTTGTAATTTGAACTCAACTAGTTCTCCACAGCTTAACTTTTCCCCTCTGCACCCTTTTCCTCCTTAGGGTAAGATGACCTTGTCTTTTTTGCCTGGTAGGGGTGATCCCTGCTCCATGCTATTCTCAGCTACTGTTGGACACTGTTTAAGAGAGTGATAGTTGGCCAGGTCAAAATCACAAGAAGAAATAGGTTCAAATTCAACAGGACTTGCCTTATAGACAACAGGATGAATTGAAATATTCTGAGAAGGCAGCTCTCCCTTCCAGCTATTCTCTTTCACACTGAAAAAGGGATGTGCTCTGCTGAACACTCACAGAAAACTAAAGCTGATGCACTGGGACAGAGGAGGAGGTCTTCATCTTAGAATTTTCATTGTGTTTGAAACAATAGACTAAAATGGGTTTTTACAGCTGGTATCCATCACTTTTACCCCTCTGAGTCAGGGTCTTTTGCATCAAGTGCAGTCCAGAAGAGCTGCCCTGAAGGACAACACACTGCTCCTGCTCCAGTGCAGATGAAAGAACCACTGATGATGCACTGGTGAATACAGAGCACTGAATTAAGTCCTGATTGCAAATGCATCTCAGTAAAATCTCATCTGGGACAAGACAGACTCAAGCAGTTATAATGTATTTCACTGTCAGTGATGAAAAGTAAATAAACAAAAGCAGAGTAAGTCACGGACCTACTGAACAGCTTGGGAAAGATCTGCTTACTGGGAACACACACGGTGGAATAGTCACATCACCTATTTCAGGCACTTAATGTAGGTTGCTTATGTCAGGAGGCTGATCTCTCTGTATGATCACTGTACAGAAGTAGGTGAACCCCTCCCAAAAGTGATTTAGAACATCTAAATTGAGGAATATTTTGGCTCCTAATTTGGATGATCCAAGGATCTCTCCAGAGGTGCTTCTCTTCGTTGGCTATGCAGAGACTGAGACTCCTAATTTAGGAACATGATGCAGTCCTAAATCAGGAAAGGAACTACTTAGGAGCTATGACTTACTCCTCCCTTCCCCTCTCCTGCATTGGCAGCTGAACCTGTCATGGTATCAGACTGAGTTTGATTACAGTTATATTGGCTGCAATTGTGGTGCAACTTTATTCATTTATAGTAGTGGAAGCTCTAGAGAATTAGAAATGAAAAGAAAGTCTGGTCCATGATGCTTTAATTCTTGTCTGAGAATTGCTGATTTTGGAACCTTTGCATCCGACTGAAAAATTCTGAGACAAAAATGTCAAAGTTTCTAAACACAGACAGTAACTTTAAGCTTTGTTTACTGTCATGCCACATGTGCAGAGCAGGGAGGAATGACTGTATACTGCTTATAGTCTGCTTGTTCCATGGCCACTGTCTTTTAAGAGCATCTAGCTGTGGCAGAGAGAAACCAGAATCAGGCTAGGGAGTCTAAAAGTCAGCAGAAGATCAGTGTGACGTGATAAATGAGATCAATGACATTCATACATTTTATCTCCCTTTCAGGTTCTGCATGACATTTCCTATCTAAAAAGGGATTGTACTTCTAGGCCTCTGCTATTTTGAGGGTTAAACCCTGATTCTGTATTATTTGGGCAATTAAGGGTTAAAGAGCGCTATATTCAGGTAGTGTGGTTTCTTAACTTCCTAGATGATGTGCCATTACATACCTTATAAAAAATTTGGTTGAGAAAAGGACAAAACTGCAATTTCAACATACTTCAAAACTATAATGTATTTCAGATGCTGTTCTATGGATTCTCTAGTATATTTGATTTCGGAATGTTTAATTTGCTAAGGGAACTGTTCATCCCTGGCATGAAAACACAAGTATTAAAGCTCATTTCATTATTTGGAGACTGACAGCACAATTTGGTTCATTGTTTAACATTCCATTGCTATGAATACGATGAAATTCTCTAATGATTAATAGATTTTGTTATTTTAAATAATTATGCTGAACCTCATTTGCAAGATTTATTAGGTCTGTAACTTCCATGGGAATAATGCATTTCTAGCTGTATGGCCAGCTTTGGAGAGTTGCTACGCATTTGTAGAATATCCTTCTATTTGACTGTTTTGGGGACAATTATTCAGCAATGTGGAGCACACAGTTGGGTATCACATCTCATCTTACTACCATGAAAGGCAACCTCAGAGGGATTTCCTCCTAGATACTTCTGACTGGTTTTTAGGACACTTTGCCCTTCACACTTGCACAGAATGGAAACACATTTTCTGACAAGTCAAGAAATGCAGCCAGGAGGATACTGTTACCTAACATGGGCAGCATCTTTCTGAGCCTCAGCCACGAAAGAGTCCTTTCTGGCTCAGCTCACAGAGCTGCAGAGAAATTTAGAAGGGGACCATGAAGCCCAAAGAGAGCTCACATCCCCTCGTGAGTATAACCCTTCCTCTCCCCCTTCCTCCTGCACATGTATTCCCTACTATAAGCTGCAAGGAGTTTTCTATGGCCACAAAGCCAAAATAATCCCCACCCAGTACAGACAGAAATATGACTTCTGTATGGTTGTTCAAAGAACAAAAACCTCTGTGTTTCTCCCATGAGGACCACTCTGATTTCTCCTGTGCCCACCTCCTCTCCCCTCCTGCACTGCCAGATCCTGCGAGTGCCTGTGATGAACCCTCACATGCTGAAGCTTTTGCTCAAAAGCAGAATCCCACAGTAAAGCCCAGTCCCCTCCCCCAAAACACAGCCGCTCTGCTGTACACATACAGCATTTCCATACTACTATCTTCATGTATGTTATCACCCTTTGATTAAATAACAGCAGGAGTGGTTTCAGCTAGAAACACCTTGGCTCAAAGTGATTTTCTGTTCTGCCAGACTGACCCGGACAAAAGACATTCCTGGTAGAAAGCGCTGAAGCCCAGTGATGAGTTCTAATGGTTTGACGTGGTCCTTACCATTCACAGTGACATTTATACATGTGAGAGCAAAAAAAGGGCAGGGGTTTGTAGAACCTGCACCCCCCCCAGGTTTCAGCCACAGATAACCCTATGGCTCATCCCTCTATATATCAAAAAAACTAGCCCCTTTGATTTTTTTAATTCACAGTGAAGGAATAACAGAAATTAAAACAGTTGTCTACAAATTCCCATTCAGCTATTTTCTTCATCAGAAATTCACACAAGCAGATGTAACAGATAGGAAAAAAAAAAGGAAACACATACATGTTCTGAAGTGAAGGCAACCAGTCTGGGAATAGCTGCCATTCCTTTTTCTTTAACTTCTGGGAACATCTTGAAACGTGCAATCAACATAGCATACATGTTAGATATGGCACCACCTGGAGTCCACAGTAATATACTGTTACTTTTTCTATGCATTGTAACACCATTGCAGAACAAACGACAAATCTTGCTATAGTTTTCCTGACTTTAATGTTAAATGTTTCTGCTTCAAGGCAGAAACAGGGACTCTTCTTCCTGCTACTCCTCACAGCTCAGTTGTGTAAATACAGGATTTACTACACCCAAGTATCAATTTATGCCTAAAGTATCACTACAAAAAAAATGAGCGGGGCTTCCTTTCATTCTCATTTTTGCTACCACTTCTTTAATCCCCAATCTTATCTTTCCATGTCAGCACCACATAATCCCTACCCTGTTTCACCTCCCAGGCAGATGCCACCACAAGGAAACTTCCTAAGGGGCTGCCAAGTGCATCCTAATCTGTATTCTCCTCTCTCAAACAGGGTGGCATTTCATGCCCTGGCCCTGAGGAAACCCATACACTGAGCCCCAACAGAATATCTTTTGGATAATTGAAGTCGGGGGAGGGAAGAGAAAGTAAAAAGGGTCATTCTAACAAATATTTTTCACTTGTCCTCTGATGGGAGCAAAGGGAAAACATTAGATGTCCCTAACACTAAAATCACTGGCATACACTGACTTAAAAAACCTATTTCAGGATGGATATTTTATCCACGTCAAGATGGGTATCGGATGACAGCCCTGCAGTATTCTGTCCCCATATTTCAACTGTCAATGCATAAATTAAAACCAAGCACTTCATTTTTCCTTTCTGAGATTTTTTACAAACTGAGCCTCTGTGTCTACAGTGGAACAATGTTTGGTTACACATTAAGGCTGCATGAGCACTATGGGAATATAATGCAGAGCATGAGGCGGAGTCTGAGTACTTTGACCTACGTATGCACACAAACACACACAGACATGTATACATAAAATCCACCAGTTTTATCCTGCATATATATACACACAAATTGATCATATATTGATGTTTATGCACATATATTTATATAAAGCAAAGATGCATCTTGATCATGGTTTTAGGATTTTAAATGAACAAGTCAGAGTGCAGCTGAGATAGAGCTTAACTAACCCGACTTTCATCCATCTAAAAATGGAGCGAAGAGCACAAGACATGCACTTGCAGAAGATGGTTCAGCTCATCCTAATGTATCTCTCTGTGGTAGATGGGATGACTTGCCCTGTGGTCACATCCCTCCCTCTCCCTGGAATATGCTGCTGTAACTAGCCCAGGGTAGACAGCCAACGCTTGGACAGCCAAAGTGAGATAAGATAAAATGCATGCTTTATGGAGATCAAGGTAGCTCGGCTGAAAGCAGCAATGTTGCTCTGTGTTACACCATCAGGGTATATAGTTACTGACAAATTTAATATCTTTTTGACTTTTTTAAGGTTTGTATTTAGCCCACTGGAGATATACATCTACTGTTTCACAGCCCACAGAAACTCTGCCTTTCACTTCTAATCAGTATCCTCGCTCTGCTTTTGCAATGAGGCGTCCCTTGCTCTGGGCTTCCCCTGACCTCACTGGCCCTCCTGTGAATCCAAGGGAAAATGCCACAGAGGGATGGCATTGCTGGCATGGAGGTCAGTACAGATTGTTTTTTTCCTTTCCTTTTTCAACTATCTTGAGAGTTACGAGTGTATGTCTACATCTTTCTTCAAAAACAATATAAGAAATTGAGAGATTAAGAGGAAATGCTCGGGTACCTGTCCCTAAAAAATGCAGATGTCATGTAATGGCTGCTGTTGATGACTTAGGTGACTGAACCAAGGTGTCCAGGTTGAAAAAATTTGGCCTATCTTGTCCAAAGTAATTGGCTCAGTGTCAAAAGAATCAAGACTGAATTGTAAAGTTTCTTCAATATCCGGTGGGATATTAGTATTTATTATCCAGCCACTTAACCTTAAGCTTATTAATAAACCTACATTCTGCCTTTAATTTTGCAGCTGTGTTTACACCCACAGTTAATTGCAGGCAACAAAACACACCTACAGAATTTGGAAAACCTAATCAGGCCTTTACACTTTGCATGTATTGATACTGTATATTTCATTCCAGAGAATGCAGGCAGTGAGAACCTCTTCTTCTCAGTGGTAAGGTCTTCAGCTGAAGCTGCACCAGTTTGAAATGAGGAGACACCACAGAGATTATTTTGATCATCACCTAAAAAAGCAGAACCTGCACACTGGGTACCGCTGCCTTAAAAGAGTGAATTAGAAAGATGCACTTTGCACAAACCAGAAATTGCAGAGACATAAAGGATGAGAGGGGGCAGCACTGCAAACGAGCAGCGCAAGCACTCGCCTGCCAGGGAGCTCCCACATCTGACACACTACCAACACCCCGGCACCCCAGGTCAGACAGGGACCTCTTGCAGACCCGGGAGGGACGGCAGTTCTTTCCGGGGTCATCTTTCATGACTCATTATCTCAAGCACCATTTGCCAGACCTGAGCAGATCTGGTGCCTGCATTGAGAATTTCACCCCTGCCTGCTGCCCACCAGGTCTGGCTAAACAGCACTGCTATTGCTCTTCTCTCCCCTCTTATGTCCCTGACCAGCACAGCAGGGCTGTTGTGGCTCAAGCCTGCAAAGTGAGGAACTGAAGACCATCTGTACTGAGTCAGGTCAGGGACTGGACAGTAATCAAACACTGTCCAGTTTCCTAAAACTTTGGCTTAGATCCTGGGCTTGTGATACACATTTAGATGTTTCCCTGTGTGATGGAGGCCATGTTTTTGGTCAAGACCTCTAAGCACTACAGTAAAAGCTGTCAGAATTTTTGCTCTCTGTGCTTTTTAAATAAAGACTCAACAAGAAGTTATGTAAATTCTTCTTATCTTTTCCTCCACCTCTGTGGAAAGACCCAGGACAAAACTCCTGGACCACTTCCCATGTGTGAATTCAGACATGGAAAGTTGAAGAGGAGCCTTGCCCGATCTTCCACACAGCATGAACTTTACCCTTCACATCCTTGGACAGCTGAACATCCTAGGTTGTTATCAGTGAGGCCTTTCCTTTGCTCAAGTCCAAACACTCTTTTCCTCTTTATTAGGTAAATGAACTTTCTTTCCAGAAGGGCTCCTTCCCCAGCAGCTGTCAGTCTGTTCTCTTTTGACAAGCCAAGATGCTATGAACAATGTAAATTCTTTCAACTTTTTGGAATTTGGTGAGATAGATAGGTCAAATTTTTTAGCAATGAAATTCCACAGTAAAATAGAAGGTGTCAAAGAGTATAAATGAAAAGACTAAGTGAAATTATTAACAAGGAAAACAAAAGTCGTAACAATGCGGTGTTTCTCAAGAGTCAATGACCTCTACAGTTAATCACACTCATTTTTTGCCTTACAGCCTTGCCCTGAAGGAGCCAGGTTTCTGAGGCTTTAAGGACTCAGACTAACTAGCCACCCAAGTACTCCTGCTATGCACAACAGGCCAGCCCACATATGGGAGGCTAACCATGGACTGTAATGTTGGCAGGACGCTACTGATCGCAATGAAATTACTCAAAGGGATGCTAATCTTTCCCTCTTGGCTCCAGTTTCCCCTGCAGTGACAGAGAGCATTGTTGTGTTTCTTCCCTCCATTGTTAATACTATAGCCTTTCTATTTCATATAATCCATAAAAAGTGGGGCAAAGCAAAACTGCAAGGCAAACGTCTCTTCTGATTATGTTTTCCATGTGCCATTACAGCTGCTCATAATGCAGTGCAATTTGCTCCAACAGACCCTCATAATCACATCCCTGAAATTCATAAACATGCAATACTTTATCTCAAAGAGGCCACTGGTGGTTATTAGCAAGTAGCCTCTCAAACATGCATATTTAATTGTGTTTACTTTTTAACTACAGGGGTTGTCATATAGCATAGTCTGAAAGAATAAAGAAAGCTTGAAATGTCATGTACCAGGTGAAAATATCCCATCGCCACAGCCCCCCGGCCAGCCAATCATCTCTCTCATTTTCCTTAGTGTGACATATTCCAAAAGTACAAACACTGGAGCAATTTCATAGGTGAACCTGAAATGTAGTAATGTCCACATTTAATGCCTTCATCTGCAATGCTAACACATCTTTTTCCAATAATACATTACATTACAGCCACAATATACTCTGTCTTAAGAGAGCTCTGGTTTACAGTACTTTTGATAATCTTCCTTTTGATTTAATGTCAAATGCCTAGAGGGAGAAATGCCTAGGGTGCTTGAGACTCCATTTCCACCCATTTCAGCAAAGCAAATCTTGCCCATCTCTTCTAGGTTCAAGGCTTTGCCCTATATTCAAGACCTGCTGGGCACATCCACACCTTCACCTTGAAAAAATTCTGTGTGCACGCCTAGAAGCACACACATCAGCAGTCCTACTCATGAGGACAGGACAGTGCACTAAGCTAAACAAGTGCACTAAAATGTTTCCCAGTCCCACCGTGAAAAAATCCTCACATTTTCAATTCTGAATCTCTTTCTTACAGAAAACAACAGCTCTAGCTGTTCTGAGTATGGACTGTACACAACAGCTCTACATGAATGAAATTGTTTGTTTGACTAGCACACTTTTCATTCTACATATTTATGCATGCAAAATGCTAAAAAATAAATAAATTTATGTGTATTTTTTGGGGGGAGTAGCAAAACCAACTTCATAATTAGCATGATGAAATTTTGTAGAAGACAGCCTACAGGACCGTGTTGAATGTCTGCATGTAAATAACTGTAGCAGCCATATAAAAAGCAGACAAATGTTTTTCCAGCAATCTTAACATAAAAAGTATCCTTTCTTTCACTCATCTACAGCAGCTAATATTTTAGAGTGTAACTGTAAAATTATATTAAATATTATTATGGGGAAAAAATCTGCTACTTACATATTAGTGTTTGCTGCTGATGTCAGCCAGTCTGCTGCCAATCCAACCATGTCCAATCCAGTTGAAAGTTGATTAAAATATCTAGGGTGCCCTGCATAAAATGGAAAATGTTATCAAAAGGCTGATGACTCTGAATGAAAATGTTCAGTGATGAACGTTATATTTACCTCTGCATTTCTACAGAGAAGGAAGCGCTTTCAAGGTGCAAAACAAAGCAAACAGCAATAATTACATTTCTTGGAAAAGGCAGGATTTCTTTTCTTTCTCATTCCAAACTCAGTAAATTACAATTAATTACATTGAACGCAGAATAATGAATTCCAACATTCCCTATTATCCTCTCAATATGCCTTGAAAATTAGCACACCGCTGCCTCACAAAAATAGCTGTTTGCTCCCGTTAGCGTGTCACATGTTGTCACTGGATGTGGTTTTGCCTGGCTAGGTTTGAAAGGCACGCGCGAGACACCATCTGAAGAGCTTGCCAGTACGTATAACATCAGTGATGAATGGCTAATGATTATAATAGACAGGGCGAAATGAGAAAATGGAACATTTTGGGGGCTGCTTTGCACATGACTCAAAGGCTGATGATTGTACGAAGATGGCAGGGAAGGTGGCGGTCCTTGTCATTTCTTCCTTGTCAGAGTGCAATTACAAATAGCCTGGCTGCTCACGATTGTGATTTTAAACAAACCTCCTGAAAACCAGCACTGCTGCCCCAGCAGAATGATGCACGAGAATATACTCAATGAGCTGACAGTCCATTTACCTGGTTAATATAATTGGCTCCTGATTTTTTTTTTTTTTCTAAAATCCTGCTAGAGATTTTTCTTAAAAACATGCCTAGAGCCATTAAACCCAGGAACCATTAAAACTCGATTTTTACTAGTTGCTCCCTGCAAGCCCCTAAGTTACATAATTAGTGGTACAAATTACAGATGGTTTACAATTATTTAAATGCTGTCCTACTAAAAGGAAGGCAGCCTCTGCTTGAAAAACACCTGCCCTGACCCACAGACAATGCACTTTTACTGCCATCGCAGAAAACAAAAGAAAGAGCAAGATGATTGAGGAAATGCAGATCCAGCACCAAGACAAAACTTATCTTTTGTCTCCGTTGGCCTCTTATCAGGCACGGACACATGGCTGGCAGAACAGCACGGGGAATTGCTCCCCAGCTCCCACCACGCAGCACACAAAGGCAGAGTAATCGGGTTGTACGGGCAGACCAGAGCACGGGATAAGGGTTGGGGGGTGTGTACACACATGCAAAATCCAGCTCCCTGCACTCTTCACCTGAGACAAGCCCCATGCTGCTGCCATCCACCCCGACTCCGTTTTGTACTGAGCCCTTCCCACTGGAGATGAGAACTGATACCTTCCCCTTCTCCACGCCACCCAAAAGCCACTTAGGCACTGAGGGACACTGATGAGATCCAGCAGGATGAACAGGATCCAACCCCTGCCCTGTATGCTCTTGAGTGGGGTAGGTGGTCCCAGGGCACACGTGTACCGGGCCGCTGTTGCCAAAGGCACGGTGATCCTGCATCAGAGGACTTCATCTTCCCTGACGATGGGAGTTTGAGAGAGATTTTGGTATTTATAGGTCAGGTTCAATTTCACAGCCAGGCTCCAAGTGCATTCCCAAATACTCCCAGAAAGCAACAGAAAATTAGGAGCCGAAAGCTTTTGGTGAATCTGGGCCACAGGAAAGCTCAAAGAGGACAGAAAACTCCTGCTTTGGAAATAAATCCCCCACCAAGAAGCATGGGAATAGCAGAATTTGTATTTGCAGCTGCAGTGTCTCAGTGGTTCTGTGTCAGCCCCGTTCCCAGCTCCAGGCAACAGCCCTGTTGTCACTGCTTGTTTCTTCAAGGAAACCTCACAGCACACCTCCTGCTTGGGGAACAGCCTATGAACAGGGCCAGCTGCACGCAGGGGTCGGGGCAGCCATACCCTGGAGCAAGCAAGGTGGGGAGAGCTGCACTGTGCTCCTACAGAGTTAATACAGAGAGAGTGGGAGCTGCTGCTGCTGGCTTAGCTGCCGGCGGAGACCCCAGCACCTACCCCTGTAACGTGGCCCCTCCACTCCGTGCCCTTCCCTCCCGCAGCGTGGCTTTAACGTGCCACGGCGGAGAACGCAATGTCCCACCGTGACTCCGACCTCAGCAGCCAGGGTTTGACACCCTAACGTGTGAGCAAGGTCTGCTCCCTCTGTCAGACGGCCACGGAAATTTGTGGCTTTGCTTCAAATACAGGCTCCGCTGGGCCAGGTAAGAAGAATTTGAGAGATGCTCACCGACCACAACCTGAGAGCTTTCTGTCGGAGATGCACATCCTGTTGTCACCAAAGAAAGAGGTGACTGGAAAAGAGAATGCCAGCGTGTGGGGAGGGGTGGGGGGAGACGTGAAAAGAGGAAATTACTACTTCCTGGTTGGTTTGGCAATACACAAAATACTTACACATATTCCAGAGTAAATTGTGAGATGATGGGCAAGAAGTGGGGTTGAGGAACTGGGACAGCCAGGGGATGGGCTTTCCCTGCTGAGGACATGCCTTTGCTCCATGCACCCTCCTCTCAAACATGCTCCCACCTGCACTTGGTTTCAGGCATGGACATCCCCCAGCATGAACTACGAAGCCTCCGCAGCCTCTACAGGGAAGCGGGGAGAAGGGCCAGGCAAAGCCAGGCAGCACAGAGAAAGGCAAGACTGGCAGCACTGGCTTTGGCCTTGCTCACAGCCCCACCATGTGCACGGCCTGCTACTGGCATCAGGCCCTGCCAGGGAACAAGGCTGGAACAGCACCAGCTCCTCTCAGCCTTCCTGGGATTTCCAAGACATTTTTAAACACTTGCATTTCAATTCCCCCAGCGAGCGTTGCACAGGAACCACATTTTGTATCCATCTTCCCCTGCATTTGCAGATGTTGCCTTTTATATTCTCTCAAACAGAATTCTTGCTGGGGGTGCATGTCGGTTGCTGGTAAGGGGGCAGAAAGCTGTGTGTGGCTCCCGTGGGCATGCCAATGAGCCATGGCACGCAGGCAACACTGGGGAGCATCCCACAACTGCCCCCTGGCTGAAAAATCAGCCATCCAGCTCCCCAAATCCCAACCGGAGATGAGTGCTGGAACTCGGGGATGCAGCTGTGAGGATAATCTAAGCAATACAATTTATTTTCCAATCATCCTCCCAGGCCCCCGCAGTCAAATGCAGCCCTGCCCCAGCCCAGGAGGGGCTGTGTTGGAAAAGGCTCCTGTAGCAGGAGTTGGGGCAGACCCCTGCCACCAGAAACCTCACCACATTGTCCTTCCCCTGAGGGGGAATTGAAGGGGTTTACTCCAAAGCACATGCCAAAAGGCTCTGGGTGTAAATCCCATGTATTTCATGAGCCTTCCCAGGCTGGGGCAGCCACACCAGGATGCTGCGGAATGGCAGCAGCCAAGAGAGGCACCTCTGCATCCCCCGGCTGAACCGAACCCCAACACGCTGTCACAGCTCACACAACCCCCCAGCATCAGTCCTTGGACCTTGAAAATACTATTTTCATTAAAAGAAATAAAAGAATGCCAAGAAGGGAAAGCTTTGCTTATTTACAGGGAGGAAAATAAATGGTAATATTGTTTTAAAGGGTTTTGGTTTTTTTTTAATGCACAAAATGAAACAGATTCATTTCATGAAACAGGCTATAACAAAAAAAAGGATTAATGAAAATCACTTATGGAACCCTATTCTTTGATTTTCCAGATTCACAGATCCTGTGCTTCACAGCATTCTGTGAAAATATGCTTCCTATGCCCTACCCAGACACATCACATGGATCACTGGACTGATCGACTTTGCTCCTGTGGACATCATTTACGTAACTATTTATACCAATATTTTACAGACGTTTTGACAGCATCGGACTCATGCATGAAAAACATTCAGCTGGACATTTCCACCTCTAAATGAGGATTATTAGAGAGATCCCCCACAACCTTTACTGGGATCAGTCTGTTCTGTTCCCAGAAAGTGACAAAACCTGGTTTTTGTTTTCCACTCAACCCCTATTCACAATTCAACCTTTTGTCTCTTTCGGTAATTGCTACACAGTTATTTTTTAAGCAATTCCTCTGTAATTCAAATTCCCACTAAGAGCTCTCCCCAACTCCACATTATTTCCCAATTGCAGCCGTAATTATAGCTACGCCTTTTGTCCGCTCAGCCGCAGTTTATTTAAGGTGGTCCCGGGTGCGAGGCCGGGGGGCTTCTCCATGCCTGGGTGAGCCCCACGCTGCCTCCTCACCACGAAGCCCACAGGAGTACTAAGGTGGTGGTGGGGGAGGTCCCAGACAAAGCAGGAGTCAACCCATCCCTGTGCTCCCCAGTGAAAAACAACAACAATAGGCTATTAAACCAATTCGGGCTTTGTTTTTATTGTTTGAGCCTAAAGTTGAAACAAGCAAACAAACCAACCAACCACCTCAATACTCCTGGGCACAGTTCTGCCAAATCCTCCTGGTCTCATGTCCTGCAGGTAAGGGGAGAGACGTGGCAAAGGGCCGCTCAGAGCTCCCATTTACAGGACGTTTATTGAGATTTTGGCTGTAAAATGGGCTGGTCCTTGCTGCCCCCCCCCCCTGCAGAGCCGCCCCCCTCTCCCCCACCCCGGCTGCCTCCGAGCTCCCCGCCCCACGCACCCCGGTCTCCGGGGAGCAAGGGGCAACCCCCGGGCTACCACAAGCGAAAAGGATGAAAAGGAAAGGAGGAAAGTCGCAAAGGCAGTGAAAATGCTGCCCAGTGGCACACTCGGCAAGCCCGACGCACAGAAAGAAGCATTCATTTTAAATCGGAAAGTGTGCGCGATGCTGCGCTGACAGCTACAGAGACGGGGTTGCCAGAGTGTTTTAACATCCAGGAAAACGATTTCTGGCTATGCTAGAAATTACTTGGAACTGACAAAATACACTTGCTGCTTCAGTTTTTAACGTTTCAAGATAAAATGAAATTACGCCTGTAATCAAAGGATAAGACCATATAGGGTGGGTAGAAAATAAGCATGGCTATTACCTGTTTTAATTGCGTACTTCAGAGTTGTTCTGCAGTTCAATAAAATTTCTTCCAAGGTCTGTGGCTGGTCTGCCAGTTCCCAGTTATACTCCTGGAGCAGCTCATTCGGGTAATGGAAATCAATAACTTTTGTTGATCTATCAAAACTTTTTGCCACATACTGAAGTAAAATGTCCACAACGTCTTGTAGGAAAGACATAGTTGTTATTTCTCCATTGCATGCCGGCAGCAGATCTGGGAATAGAGGAATAAAAAGTTAAGTTCGTTTTACGACCATATGCAGAGATTTTGTACAAAGGCTTCTCCCTTTTATGTTTAGGAAAGCTTTTTACTGCATTAAATACAAATAAGACTTTCTTTTCATTTAATAAGCAAACTGATAAGACTATTTTAAGGAATGTTCTGAGATATAGTAGTTCGATTTTAATATCCTATTTAGAATGGCAAATTTTTCCCCACAGTGTATTTCAGACCGATTTTTAAGACGATGAAAGAGTGGGGAAACAAGAAAAAAGGGAAAACGCATCTCAGAAAAAAAAAAGATTAGAAAACAAACCCTAAAAGAACCACTCAGAAAACTGCCATTTGCCTTCCAATAAAATATGTTCATTGTGATTTTTCAATGCAAGTTAACTTGTTGATAATTTAATGCCTTTTTCTGAGACAACGCTGCACGGTCTCTCAGCGCACACACTGACGTCTTTTGTTTAAGTGCGATGGCTCAGGCAGAGTCGAGCTGTAGCAGAACCCCGTAATTTGGGGTAACCCGGGAACGGTCAGAGAGGCAGCAGCAAAGGGGTCTGCAGCAGCTCTCCCACGACGGGGCCAGGAGGGTTGAGCTCGTCCCTCCAAAACAGAGCGTTTCTGGCCAGGGTATCTCTGCGAGAAGCTGGGATCTATTTAGTAGCGGGGACGCTACCTCCAAGGTCAGGAAAAAAATGAAGTGTAAAAATACCTCAAACTAAAATAAATCAGTAAGAGAGCGCTTGTTCCTCCTCCTCCCCTCAAACCTTAATTACATCGCAGGGACTTCAACGAGAAGGTCGTTGCTGTCAGTTTTCCTTAGAAAGAGCAACCTGCAGGCTCCAGAACGCCGGGATTTTATCGCTTTCTTAAAAAGTGATCTATTTTGGGGCGGGTTTTGCTTTTTTCTTTGGGGTTTTTGTTTTGTTTTATTGCTGGGGTTTTTTTTGGTTGGGCTTGTTTTGGGTTTTTTGTTGCCAGGTTTGAGAAACACCCGGTGCCCGCAGGTGCGCAGGGACCGGGCCAGGACCGAGAGCTCGGAGCAACCCGGATCCGCTGCCGTCGCCGCGCACCGTCGGACCCCCGGCCTCTCCTCTCCGCGGGCGGAGGCAATTTCCTGAACGAAACCGCTGGTTTGTTTTGTTGCTGGGTTTTATTTTTCTTAGTTTGTTTTGTGGCCTGGGAGGGTCGTTACCTGTTGAGTGCAGAAAGGCGTAATTCACCTCCGCTTTTTGACAGCTGCAGGGTTTTTTGTCGCAAATACAAGCCGGCCGCGGCTCCGCTGCCCCCGGGGCTGCTCTGGCGCCGGTTTCCATGGGCTTCTCGGCATCTCCGTAGAGCAGGGCTTGATAGCGACACGGACACACGGTCTCAGCACCGCGGCATCACAACCCGTCCCCCCGCCTTCCCGGCCCGGGGCAGGGCAGGGCCCGCGGCCGCCACCAGCGCTCCGCGGGCGCGCAGCCGTGCCTCCGCCGCGGGCTGCCCTTACCGCAGAGTTTGTTTCCGATCCCTCCCGTGAACTTCTGGGCAACCTGACACCAGGCTCTGGCTGCAAGAGAAAACGAAGCGGAGAATCCATGGGGACAGGCGCAGGCCGGGGGCGACTCGTCCGACACCCGGCACTGCTCCCCAGGAACCCCCTGCCCAGCTGAGCCGCGCCGGGCCGGGCTAGAGCCGCCGTCGGTCCCCGCCGCCCCCGCCGCTCCGTCCCGCCGGCTGAGCTGCCACAAAAAGGGGTCTCCGGCGACCGGGCAGCGCTGCCGAAGCGGCTCCACGGCTCCGTCGGGCCGGTTCCGCTCGGCTGCTCGGCGTCTCCCCTACCTGTGCCGGGGCTCTCGGCGGCCGCGGAGCCCTCCTCGGCCCCGAAGGGCCAGAAGCCGGAGCCGGGGCTTGCCATGGCAGAGGCGAACCGGCGGGGCGGGCGAGGAGCGGCGAGCTGCAGCCCAGGCGGCCTGAGCGAGTGTGCGTGAGTGTGAGTGTGCGGGTGTGTAAGAGAGCGCGTCTGCGCCAGACGGCGGCGGGCGAAGGGGCGGGGGCGCCCCGGGCACGCGTGGGTGGGAGCGTCTCCCGTGGGCGCCCCCGGGGTGCGCTTCGCCGAGCTGCCACCGTCACTCGCCGCAGGCGCCGCGCCACCGGCCGCTGCCCCCCTGGCTGGGACGGGGCGGGCGGCTTCGCGGGGGACGGGGGTGGTGCCTCGGCGAGGTGCGCAGCGGCTGTAGCCGTTAAGGGTCCCCCGCACCCTGTACTGAATGGGGGGGGCGACGCTCGGGAAACCCGGGCCCTGGCTAGAGGCAGGCTGCCTTGGGGCTGCGGCTGGCTCTGGGGATGAAGGCGAGCGACGTGCCTTGTGCCGTCTCCACCTCACCGACGGCCCCGCAACGCCTGCGGCCGCAGCCCGGTGGGGTGGGAGCCAGGCACCGAGCTCCCCGGCCCAGCCGAGCGCTGAGTGGAGAGAAGGGGTGATTTTCCAGGCCTCGGCGCAGGCGGCCGCGGCGCCCCGAAGGGAAGGCAGGGACACCGATCCCTGAGGCTAGGGGAAAAGGTCCCCAGCCCTGTGACCTGCAAAGCGCAGAAAAATCCACCCCTTTTGCCCCTCACCCCCTGCACCAGAGCAGCCCGGGGCTGCGAGCCGGGGACTCCCAGGAGGCGGTGCCGAGGCCGTGACAGCCCCCGCCGCAGGCAGCGAGCACCGGTGGAGTCCCGGAGCTGGGAAGGGACAGCCCTCCCGAGCCCCCGCCGTCCCCTTGGCCCAGCCCTGCCCGCAGCCACCGGCGACGTCCCGTCGTGCCGGGCCGCCCCGGAGAATCCGCTGCTGGCGGAGCCCGTGCGGGGCGGGAAGAGCCCCGCTCCCCTCTCCTGCTCCTGGGCTGGGCAGAGGGTTCCCGGGGGCGCTCCCGTGGTCGTGGCAGGAGGACACCTGCTCCTGGGCACGGCCCGTGCTTCCTGCCGCGACATCTCTCCTGGCGTCCCCGAACCCATCTCGGGATCTCTCCGCAACCCCCCGGGGATGGGGAGCCCGGCGGAGCCGTCCTCCCGGCTCTGGCCCCGGGGGAGGAAGCAGGTCTCGGCGGGGAGACTAGAGGAGGAGGAAAACAACGTCTCCCTTTATCTCCTCGACGACGTTTCTGAAGGCAACTAAACCTTCCCTTTCCACCCAGATCTCCGCGGTAGCACGCAGCCCTTCCTTGCCGTAACTGCCTCTCCACCCGTACAGGAAGGATTTCAAGCCCTAATCCCAGGAGGGAAGCAGGCAAGACCATGCCAGGCGAGGGTTTGACCCTGCTGAGAACACTAGTCACAAACGCATCCACTGCTCCTAGAAGCCAGGCCCTGTGGAGGCTCCCAGGTTGTGGGCAGCTACGCGCATCTCTCCGCTTTCTACGTGCATCCCCAGGGTTACTTGGACTGTCCTCCCCTGAAACCTCATGGAAACGCCATGACGTTGTAAAACACTGTCTTGGGGGGGAAAGTAAAATAAAACCAGCCTGGGCATCTCTTCATGTATAATTACAGGTCTGTTCCCGTTCCCAGGTCACATCGGCTGTAAGGAAACTTAGATGGTAATTCTGGCTTTCCACGGCAAGAGGCTGCTGTGAGTTCCTTCCCCACCTTGCTTGCTCCTGTCCCTGTCTGCAGTGTTTCACCAGTTCTCGATGTAATACAGACCCAGCCAAACATCACTGCCTGGTGCAGTTTTATTTACTTTACCATTTTAATAATACATGAGAAAGCAACTTTAAAACAAATTTCAAAATTTAAACAATGTATTGCAAATTTTACATTACGGCAAGTTTTAATGCAGCGCACATCCTTACAACTACTTGCAGCTCAGGAAGCAATGGTTACCTGTCTCTGGGGAAAGGGCCAAGCATGTCAGGGGAACAGACAAACCCCCAACCCTGGGGCTCACTGCTGCTACCAATCATAGTACTTAGGAGAGCTAAGGAGAGGGCGGAGGGTCAGGCCTTTTTACTGGCATCGTGAAATTTGCCTTTTCTTGCTTTGCAGCTGGGAACATGCAATTATTAATCCTGAAAGGAAGCACAGCAATTATCTGCATGGTTTCTGTGAAATAAGGTCTTTTGAATATGGAATCAGGGAAAAATTTGAACACAGTAGCCATTGCTTTTATTTCCACTTAATTTCTAGTGGAACTGATTAAGAATGATCATTACATTTAGGCAGCAATGAACCAGAGAGTGTATTTCTATTCCTTTCTTGGCACCCCAGAGATTAAGATTCCTAAAAATCTAATGCAAAGGAGAACAAAGCAAACGTGATTTAGAAGTTCAGCACTTAGCCGCAAAGCTCAGAGACAGGAGAGGGCTGGATATACTTCCCATAAATGGACATCTCCAACATAAAGATTATACACACAATATTGACCTTTAAAACTGGCAACTAGCTTTACAGTAAAGTCAATGAAATAAATTGCCATAGTATGCTATCCAATTAATCATTTATGTTTGTTTTCATTAGAGGGACACCTGCCATAAACAGTTCATCCCAAAATTTAGGCATTGTAAAACCTAAACTGTGCAGAAATTCCCCTATGGTGTTCTTGCTTTTTTTTTTTTTCCTTTCTCCTGTAAAACAATTTATTGGAAACAATAACTAAGGTTTTCTGAAGGTGCATATGGGAATTTGAAAGCTTAATTGAGGAGCTGTAAACTAAATGATCTATTTTAATTGGACCAGACTGGTGAAATGCAAAAAAAAAAAAAAAGGAAAGAAATATACATTGAGGAAAGTAAACTAGATTTAAGCTGCTTAATGTCTAATAATTTTAAGATGTAGCAGTGGTATCCGAAGGAAAGCTGTTTAAAGTGTACAATATGTGACTGACAGTGTCCCTTTGCAACGGTGTTGGGCTGTAAACCACAGTAATTCATACTCACGTGAACACACACGTTGTAAACTTGAAACATTGGAGATGAAATTTAAAAAAAAAAAAAAAGAAAAAAAGAAGCACATGGTATAAAATGATAAAAAAAGATTATGCTAATAAAAGCCAAATGGCAGCAGGAACAGCAGCAGCAGCTAGAACTGCTGGATAAGGCGCCGGCGCTGTGAGGTCTTCCGCAGCAGTCGTCTGTAGTCATAGGGATTATCTTCGGTTTTACTCTCTTCCAGGGGTCTTTCTGCAATCCTCGACCTAAGGATTAAGCACAGAAGTGTTTTATAAATTAGAGTCAAAACATTTACCTTGGCAAACGCTCCTAATCGACTGCTTAACCTCCACCCTCGGGGAAAAAAAAGGAGAAAGGAAAAAAAAAATCAAAATCAACTGACTTTGCTAGGCCTCTTCCTGTGCTGCATAAAGCAGGCACCTCAGAACAAACACATTATATACTAAAAGCAGATGAAGACTGAAGAACAACGTGTTCTTCCACAAAGGGGAAATAATAGGAGGACATAAAAATGCTGAGAACACGGGATTACTTTGCAGTAGCATTTGCCTGATGGTTACTGAACCAGATTTTCAGCTGGTAAATTTGTTTGCTCTGTTTTTAGCCTGCCTGTGGTAGCTCACTTTGAATTGTCCATCTCTCTTTTTTTTTTTATTTTGTATTTTTCTTTCAGATGGCAAGATGCATTTTGGAAGCCACACCTGACGGGCTGGACTGGTGACCTGGCACCAGGTGTTACCATGGAACAAGAAAAATCTCTGTCATTTAAAAAGTATATTACTCTGAAATAATGACAAAAATCTGTAGTGTTCTACACTAAAGATGTACCCCACCACTGGTCCTACACCAGCATCGAAGGTAAGCTGCCAGATAAAAACCACTCAGTGCTTCACTTCTGTATAGTCACTTGACTGTCTAGTCTTCAGATCCAGGTGACCCCATTTGAGAGATACTGAAGTGCAGAAATGTTTATTAATTGCATTCATTGCCCTCAAAGGTAGCAGTGTAAATTTAAAATTTACACAGATTTTTCCTTCACTGTGGCTAATTAGGAAGCAGTCAGAGCAGCACACAGGAAAAAAGAACAAAAAAAAAAAAAAAAGAAAAAAAAAAGAAAAAAAAGAAATTCCTTTTAGTAAGCTCAGAAGCAAAATTCTCATTCATCTAAACCAGACCTCAGGGTGACAGATTTGGTGTAATTAACCACCCCAGAAATGCAACATTTGCCAGGGGACGTAAACTATATAGTAATTACTTGATATTACTATTTTTAATACTGCATTTTCACAATACCTTCCTAAAATTAATTTAGATCCTACCTGAAAAAAATGTCAAAAAAGAGATATGTAAGGGGCACAAAACGTTCTACAAACATTTTCTCTGTTCATATAGATACACTTTCAAATTCAGTGATCATTGCGGGCTTAGTGTTCCCCTTAAGCCTTTGACCTGGATATTTTCCAAGTTTTTCTTACCAATATGAAGACACAAGCAGATTCAAATATATCAAAATACGTGTGTTTGCACGTGCAATGTGTGGGTGCATCGGTGAGAGTGAGAATATGAATTTCCTTAGCCCAGCAGAGGTCACCCTCTATGAAGTCGTTGTGGGAAGGGAGGAGGTCGAGCAAACCCTGCTTTTAGGTTCCTTCTCCTGGCTGTCTACCATGGTGGGATCCAGCACAGGCTATAAACACATATGCTGCTATAGGACAGCAGGAAAAGGAGACAGGCTGGTGTCTTACCTGCAGAAAGCAGGCAGAACATTCAGCACACACCCACCCTATCTAAACTTAACTGAACAGAAATACAGTTTTTAGGTTCTGCTTTAGTTTAAGGTGATTTTAGAGCGGAGATTTACAGCAGGATGTCTGTCCATCTCATCTGGCATTTAAGAAGTCAAAAACTATGAGGTATGCTGAACACAAATCACACTAGTATTCGTCCCTGCTGCATAAAGATGGGAAACTTTCAGCTCTACATTTTACAAATCTGTTTGACAAGATTCCACAAATAAAAAATAGATTTATGTCTAATTTGAAAGCGTATCTTTCTTTTTATGAATCTTTTAAATATTTCAGCAAGGATATATAACATTTATCTTTTTTCCTTTATTATTTTGTATGAATTACCTCTCAGTAGCTCTTAAAATTGAAGTCCTGCGCTCAATTGAGTATCTCTTCTTTCTTGTGGTAGAACTGCTGTCCTTTGAGGTGGAATCAGTAGATGAAATTTCTTGATAGTAAATATCTAAATCCAGCACTTTGCTCAGACTGTCAATAAATACGCACACCGAGTTAACAGTTTCACTTTTCAATATTATATTCAACGTTCAAAAACAAGGCAACCAAATGTCATTAGTAGTTGTGTTTAACGTGTTGAAGATCTAAGGAAAACATATACATAAGCACAAGAAATCAGTCTCTGAAATGTGACTGCTGTATGATGCAGATATTGAGAATTTTGAAATGCTAGATACTTTTCTATGTTCATAAAGCAGACATATGACTGAAATTGTTTGGGTCATAATCATCAAAGAAGAGGCAGTTCTATGATGTAATTCACCTGACCTATTTTAGGTATCTTTTTGAGAAAGAGATGAATCATTTTCCTGAAGATGACTATTTCTTCCCTGAGTACAAGAAGAGAGTCTAAAGCACCTGGTTCAGATATCAGTGTCAATAATGCAGATATTCCTTATTTTGTTGGATGAATGCTATCCAGGGTATCATACATACAGAAAAAAACAATCCCAACATCCAGTTTAGAATGGCTAGGGAAAAAATAACATCCTAAAAGCAACCTGAAAAAAAGAAGTTCAGAATTCAATTCTCACAGGAATAACTCCTTGACTGCAGTTGCTATATTCTGCTAATACAGAGTTAGCATGTCAACTAAGATGCAGTCACAGAACCGCTTAACTAGATTTAAGACGAGTGAAACCTAATGAGGCCAAATGAGAGAAAACACTAGATCTGGACTTTTAAAATTTGTCTTTTGGCTAAACAGGAGACAACAGTAGGTGTGAAATTTTTTTTTCAGGATCCAAATGATAACGGAAGAGCTGTAACAAACCAGACACAGGACACATGGACATTATGAGAATTAAGCAGTGGCACAATCAAGTGTGGTTTAAACTGTGGCTGAATGAAGCTAGATGCTGTGAGCACATATTATGTGCATGCAATGTCACGTAACTTCCTTTAAGATATATATTTGAGATACTGAGTTTACATTCTGCAATCTCTGCCAAGGACAGTGCTAAGAGCCCATTCTACGACCAGCGTGCTGTGGTACCATAGCAATGTCACTGCGGAGCAGCAAAAATGCTTAAGTATAGAAATGCAAATAAAATAAACCTATGATGTATGTCAGGAGCTGTGAACCAGGTCTACAGTACACATTGGGATACAGAAGGACAGAATATATATCTATTCTTTATTTCTGAAGAGCTCCATCAAAATAGGTTAGTTACACTATGAAGAAAAGACTTGTTGAAATTTCGAGGGCTACTCTTCTTTACCTGTTATTAATAATTACTGTTTTGGTTTGGGGTTTTTTTTATGATCTATTTCCAAAGAGCCATATATTTTTAGGAGAGAATTTTATCAGTCTTTTGCATTTTCTATCAAGAAATACAGCAACCTGGTTGCTCATTTGCTTTGACTGGAATTTTAAGCACCTTCAGTTATTTTCTGTGTCAGAACTATCTTTGACATGGACCTTAACTTACTATTATGCTTATGTTGCCATGGCAAATGGCCATGTTGTAGTAAAAATGAATGACTGAATTCTGTAATGGATTTCTGTCATTGAAAATTGCACGTTTTAACTTTGTATACAACGTCCTTCCTACAAATCCCCAAATTACCATGCTTTTCTAAATGCTTTTGTCTCCTGGTTGAAGTACAGCTTCTACTTCTAGAACTATTTCTAGAGTACTAAAAGTGACATAATGAAAAAAAATTACCTTTCTTTTCTTGGTTTCCGTTTTTCATCTTGTATTGACTTCTAAGAAAATACAAAGTAATTAAAAAAATACAAAAAGGAAAGCTTATGTAAAGATACATTTCATCAGGATTTTAGGTAGGAGAGTGTTGTATTTTTTTTTGTTAAAAGAAAATAGATGGAATCTAATTTGCTGAGCAAGTGCCTCAGAAAAATCTCTTTTCAGAATCTTTGAGACCAAGAATGGGATTAGCACCTAACTCCCAAATTTCAGTTGCCATGCTGAGACTAGAAGCTAAAGTAATCATGATCAGAACGACAAAGGAGATTTAAAACTTTCAAGTATCTATAGTGTTGTCAACTTCATTAAAACAACTATCTCACTAAGAAAAATTTACTGTGATGCCATGAGAAATACAGGCAATGCAGTGGGAACAGGCAAAATCCTATTCTCATTAATGCCAATGCAGTCTTGTGACAGCTTTTACGGGAACAAAATGGACAAAGGCCTTGTTTGAAAAGGAGTGTGGCAAAAGCACCTTTAGGATATAAACCATCTAGAAATGCAAAGGAGAGAAGATTCATAGGGAACGTGAATAATTTTTTATCTCTAATAGATTTCTGGCCCTACAGCCAAAACAACTCTATGTTGCAGCATCTAACACATCACACTTCAAAAGCAGTAATTTTAAGTGCAGATGGTCTTAATTGTGTTTCTTGCAAATGAGTGAAAACTTATTAGAGCTAGTGACTGTCAAGTTACTGGGAATCAGAAATTGTGACGGACTTCAGTACGCAGGCAAATGGAGAAGACACAACTTCAAAATGATAGGCTGATTTAAAGAAATACACCCTCAAATACATTTTTAGTGCCTTCTATGAACAACGGGCTGTTGTCAGCCTTCATTTGTACCTGTGTACATCTTTAGCTCCTTTGATATGCAAGATGAGTGAGAATGGAAGGCGATTAATTATTATGTGTAACATGACATGAGAGAAATATCTGCATTTGCAAAAGATAGAGAACACTCATATGTGTGCCTCCACTTTCAGGTGACCTGGGCTTCATAATCATCTATGAATGCCTGCAGGTCACACAGATTTTTAGTAAGGTAGACAGTCTATGATAGCTGGGAAAGCTGACTACACTCAAGTATCTCAAGTTAGAGCTCAGTGACTTACCCAAGGTCTAGGAATTTAAGAACTAGCAGGTCTCCTCTCTAAGCTTCAGTGCATAGATATTTACGCTGAACCTTTCCTTTACTAGTGAACTTAATATCAGGAACCCAGGCTTTGCTTTTTCACACCTTCTTGAAAAATACAACTACTAGAAGGTAATACTGATACCTTGAAAAACTGCTGTTTAAAAATTTGTTTGACAATTCCCCGGCATTACTGCAGTTTTTGTTTGCACTGATGTGACGGCTGTTTTCTGATGCAGAGCTGGTCACGTAACAAATTAGCTTTCAGAAAAGACTCTGCTCCTGACTGTATTGTCTCAGCTTTCTAAATATGCATTTTCTTCAGAATTAACCTTCTCCTCAGAAATTTGCTAATACAGAATTCAGTGCCTTTCATTTCAGTCCTTTATCTCACCAATCTTGCTTTCACAAACCAAACCGTATTCTTACATGCCAATTTATTTTTAAGAATATAATTTATTTTCAGAATAATACTGTTCCAAAGCTGTATTATTTCAAAGTCCCCATAATAAAACATAGGCGTATTTGTCTTTTTTGGTATGCTGGCCACAACTCTCCCTAAAGGCCCTGGTGACACCTTCTGTTGAAAGGAAAAGCAATTGCTACGGTTAGTTTATTAGCTGAGCTCTCACCGGCTGTTAAAATAGGTCACTAAGATACAGGCACCTCAAGCAAATGAGTTTAATTGCTTTTTTGTTAGAACTGCTTCCTGAACTGCTTTTATATTTTCTCCCTTTCTGATTACTTTCTTGCCTTCCCCCCCTCCCCCTCCTATTTTTAAGGGCACTGAAGTCAAGAGTGGAACACAGCTCTTGGTAGTTGAACTTGGACCAAAGGCTATTTATAGAGACACTCAAATCCATTAGTCTCCTGAGCCGTTGGTATTTGCCAATTCCTTCATAATCACAATCTGACACATTTGTAAAGGAAGTTACAGTGTGCATACTAATACAGCCTATTTTAATATTTGCTCTCTCTGCAAGATCAAGCACTAATTCAGACAACCAAAATAGCTCTCCAAACAAACCTGTTTCTCTCCCATGACTTACAAAGAAACTACAGGCACCAGGCACTTAATTTGGGTATTGAAAGTGAAAATACTGCTTATGCATATAATCAATTTACGTATGATTAGGTACAAAAGTAAGAGTTGGCCTGACCTAGGTCCCTATTCAGGGTAACTCTGAACCTTACTTTCAAGTCTAGGTTGAAATGTGGAGTTTTTGGCTTGCCTCCTTTCAGCAGGGCACAGCTTTTATGCTGCATTAGAAAAGAATATAGGAAATTGGGTAATTAGAAAGAAAGTTTAGGTGGAAATTATCTGGCATTTTTAGCCCACAAAAGCTTGCTAAACTCACATGTATTAGAGTGTAGTAGGTGGAGTCTTCTGGATTATTTAATGTCTTGGGCTTCCGTGGCCTCCTTGGAGGTCTCTGCATTGGGCGAGAGTCTTCTACTTTGGCTGCAACTGTGAAAAAGCAGAAGATAACAATGCTTATTTCTTCACAGTATGGGAGGCTTTTACAAAAACAGGAGATAATTTCACTAAAGAGAGAGAAAAGAAAATAAAATAATAATTAAAAAATAATCCACATAGCCACTTTTACTGCTGCTGTAACTCAAGAGAGCAACTGTTTCGGGTAGTACAGGTTCACAGGCTGTTTGTCACAGAGCCAACATAGAATGCAGGATTACCAGTGCCTAATAGTTCTTGGACACCACAGGACTGACTCTGTGGGGTTGAGGGACCAAAAATGTAAAGCATGGTGAGCATGATCACCTTACATTTGGCTTCAGCTATAGGAAAAGTTAATAGGGGCTACAGCAATTCTTTCATGATGGAGGAGGAGAGGGATGCATGGCAGCAGAATACCAATGCTAGAGATGGTTCATAAGGACACATACAGGGTGGTGAATGAAGTCACTGCACAAGCTCTAGGACTATTGAACCACACGTCCAGGTATACTTCATTATCCAGTGAGGTTTTATATTGTCCTTGTCCTGTCACAGAAGTATTCAGGGGACAGACAGTCTATGAAAAAAACCATCTCCTAACTCATAAATGAATATAGTGTGAGGGTGGAATTAGGATCTAGCTTCCAGTAAGTTACTGAAGTGTGTTCTGCTGATCTAATCCTCTTTCACACAAAGCAAATTGAAGTCCATAACCCAGATGTGCTAACTACATGTGATTGAATCTTAGAAGGAAGACTGTTATTTTGTTCTCTAATGTCCATCAGAAACCCTTTTACACGATAAAAATAAAGCTCTCCCGTGTACATCAGGCATCTTTTTAATTAAGGAGGTAGCACAATCATTTAAAGTGAGAAACAATCAGTAATACATCAGTGCTGACTCCTGCAAAATTAGCTGTTTAAGTTTTTTGTTATGTGTGATAAGTAAAGGCTTGTAAAGGTCACGGATATACAGAGGAGCCAGCACAAATAATGTTAATTTAAACTGTAGTTGGATAATGATTAAATTCATTGTCTCAATTTCTTATCTGAAATGCAGACTGCTTCTCATGTAATGAATGAGCAAGTATCTTTTAACATTTTGCACTTAAGAGAACAATGGTGTTTTTCTAAGCCAGGGTACAGATAATTTATGTTAAACAATGAAATTTAGATGCAATAAATTCAGTTCAGTAACCCTTATTAAATATAAGTTACATTACTTGAATAGTTATAGCAGGCCTGACTGTGCTCTTTCTTGGGGTGTTGTTACCCTGCTGCATTTCAAATGGGCCACCTGGACTTAACCTGAGTTTTCATTTGTGAGAGAGTAGAGGCATATCTTCCCAATTTATTTGTAAAGACAAAAGGAGCCTAAAAAAACCCCCCAAACTCCTTAAAATTCAGTGTAGTTGAACAGAAGTACCTAATCCCTTTTCTGTAGGACATTTTCCAAAATTTTGTCAGAGATCATGACTGCATGAAAAGGTGGAAAAAGAAAATGAAGCCAAATTGAGGGCGTTAGGAAAATGCTCTCATAATACCTGAAGATTTTTTTATTGTTCCCTAAGAATTCAACAGCATGTATGCTGTTACGTTATTTAATCCATCACTGTCAAACACATCAAGCATTATCGTATTCTAGATTACAATTATTCCAGCTGAAATTACTTGTATACTTCTTGTGTACGCGCTACACAAAGACAACTCCTCTTACATTCAAAAAACCATCATTTTGACAATAAGGGTTTCAGTAAAAAAAACAGCTTTTCATCTCAGCTTGTATGTTATACATATGTATGAGCTATGCAAAAGAATTGAGGGGACAGAAATACCACGTTGGGACAGGCAGCCTTCTAAGCTTAGACCTCCATCATTCCTTTGTAAAATTACACAGAAAATTGAAAATGCAATTCTGAGTTTTGTCTCCAAATTACAGTGCAAGTAAAAAAATAGTTTGATGAGTTCGGCTTGCTTTGCTTCATCATAAACTGACCCTGTGATTTCCTTCTGCACTTAGAAGTGTGTGTTCATTGCTACAGAAATAAAGCTGATATGGTAGTTGCTTGTATTGAATAGCTCACTGTAAAAAGTAAAATTTGCTTTTTTTTTTTTTTTTATGAGTTTCTGATAATTCCAGAAATCATTTACTTAGTAGAGTTAAAAGTGGAAAGCAAATTAAATACCCAAGCTCGATAAATGGTGAATTTGATGTGCTTGTTTTCCAGATGGCCTATACCTGTCTGCAGCAGGCAATGAAGCAGAAAGGAGAAGTAAAATCATTCACTTCTTAGGCCGATGACGTTGCTTCTAGAGTCCATTACAAAGCAAAGCTTTTTACTGAAGACCACTTTTCCATAGTAAAATATCTTATAGCCTATTTTTCCTTAAGACTTCATGTATCTGCAGCAAGATCTGGCCCTTCTCTTCGTAAAAAGAAAGCTGGTGCTTTCTAACAAACATTTCAACAGATGTGTTACACCACTGATACAAAAACCATTCACAGCAGTAACTGTCAAAACACTTGGGAAAGGTCAGGTTGGCACTATCATCCCTCTCCTACTAGCAGGATAAATGACATGCACAGGTCAAGACACACCAAGACTTGCTTACAGAGTTAAGGGTCAGGGAAGGCACATGAACAGTTTGGCTGCCAGGTAAGGTGAAAGAAGTTTTAGCAAATCTAAGGAAAATTCCTTACTCCTATCAGTATTTCAGCTAGCCTGTTTAACACTACCTAAAAGTTCTTACCTAATTTGCACACATACTCTCTGACTCTACGTTGTTCAGTCACAAGGTATTACTACTTTCATACTCAGTCCTCACCAAAACCTCCAAATACACTGCAAAAAAATTAAGAAAAAGGACAACGAAATTTTGGACCATCTAATTTAATGTAAGTGTATCCTGAACACTACCACAAACTATGGAAACTGTGGAAAGCTGCATGTGCTTGAAACATTCAAGTATGAGTAACAAATGCTTGAATAAAGATAAGTCCGTATCAACAGCCCTTTGTGCAGACACCGTTCAACCTATTCTAACACACAATGATAAGCCTGGAAGACAACAATCTTGAGGAATCAACAGTTATGGATGTTAATGTAAATTAGCATATGACTTACAACTAATCTTATATTGAAGACTGGAGAAATACGGTGGTTACAGCTGTGATAAGCATCTAAGTGATGAAAGGTCTCTATACAGTAGGCCATCTGGAGAGACAGATAAACTCGTCTTCAGGTCATTTAAGTGAAATGTTACATGTTTGATTCGGTGCTGTTCCACATCTTATGGGGATAGAATTATAAAAGCATTCTCAGAAAAAAAGCAGGAAGAAAAAGAAGAGTAAGAGCAGTAACTGTATAGGGTTTTAGAGGGGCTTGGAAGTAACCAGAAGAATGCAACTGGAATTCCAGGACTTAATAATAAGAAGTGAACAGCTCCTACTGCTTACAACAGTTAGGTGCATACCTTTTTACTGTCCTAACTGTACACAGTGTGAGGATGCAATTAATCAAGTTTGGGATTTGCACTGCTCTTTATCAGTCTTGTTAGTATTTTTTAGGTATTGTTTATTCACTCGATGTTTACCACAGCTAGATTTGAAAAGAATGGTTGATGGGTGCAAATTCTTATCAATGTAGAAAAAAAAAAAACCAGAGGGATTATTCTGGCACAGACCTAGAACTAGCAACTGCAAAAGACTGAGAACTTTCCAACTGTATACAGCAGGAGTTGAGAGCATTTGATCTCTCTCACCTACGTCCTGCCAGCCCCACTGAGGCAAGAAGTTTTAGTCTCTGGCTGACACTAATACTCTTATTTCTGGGAGTCTGGTGACCTGGGATTATTGCTCTTTAAGAAAAGATGTTTTAGGAAAATGGCTGCCCTCCACTTCTGTGGCCTCCTCAGTCTTATGTTCTGCTATGGATCTGACCAGATCCCAACACAGATCTTGTAAGTCCTGGCTGCATGGTGTCCAGAGGGCCACTCCAGTACCTGGTAACAACCAGACAGCAGAAGCACTTGACTACCCTGCTTTTCTCCAGTCCTGTGCCTCAGTGCTCCCTGTCTGTCCACTCACTTGCATAGAAGAAAGACTAGCCCGTGACTATAGTTCTGCTCACCCAGTGCTTCACAGGCTTCCTTTTCCTTACGCAGGCTGCCCAAGAAATCCCCATGAAGAGTGCTGCAGCAGCCTACAGCAGGAGGAATCCTGAACGAAAACCCTGCCCGTCTCACTGTTCCATGTAGCTGAAGAGGTCCTCAGCTGCACCAGAGTTTCTTGTACCATGGGAATTTCAATCTAAATAGAAAACTCTCTTCCTGAGATTTTGTACTTGAACTGTCATTTAGTACTTAGAAGGATAGGCACCATTATTTATCTGGAGAAAAAAAAAAAAATTAAAAAGAAATTGCTCTCATAATGATCAAATTCCTCTCACTTCAGGTTTTGACCTCAAAAAATGTGACAGCAGCCATTTGTGCATCTATTCTGACACCACATTAACCCAAGGCTCCCTAGCAGTCCAAAGGTGCAGTCCTAGAATGCAGCCATTCCCTTTAGCCAAAAGCATTTAGCAAGCAAATATAACCTACTCAGAAATCCGAGCCACAGGGAATATTGTCTATTCTGGGAACCTTGTGCAGCTTTGCTTTCTGCATTTTTATAAATACAGATAAATTCACTTAAGAACAACTTCACCTTGTGGATTTAAGATTCATTTAACCTTTTTGCTCCTATGTTCTTTAAACCGCAGGCTTTGCATTTTTATTCAAATAAGCAGTTTTGAAAATCTGAACATTTGTCACAGTATGCCCTACAGCTGTCCCACAGTTCCTCCTCTGATGGGGGTACCAATGTTATCAAATATTTTTATCAGAGGAGCTAGTATTCTCAAACTGAACAACAGCCACCTACCCACGATGAAGGTGGACAAGTATTCCTATCTGGCGTACAGCTATAAAAGACAATTGATGTGTTATAGCTGTAAAATGGCATATGAAACTAGTGGAGCTGAGGAAGAAGCGTAAATAAATGTAATTAATCAATTACAAATAGGTACATTTAGAGATTTAAAGAGCAGCTAAAGCTCAACAATCCCTGCCTTCAAAAGGGTAGGGCAGCAAAGGTAGCCCTAGACAGAAACCTGCAGTAAAAGCATATTCTTCTGTGAAAATGTGTGTATAAATTGTACTGTAACACAACGTAGGCAAGATGTCTGGAGGGCTGCTCCCTGTTTAACAGACAGAGGATCACTCACCACATCAACGTGCTTCACTTTAACATGATAGTCTGAAGTACATTCCTTCAAGTCTTTGTTTTATGTAGTTATTTTACTGTATTACATACAGGAAGAGAGCACAATGTCCACAATACTGGTAAGTCCTGTGTTGTAGACAGTACAAACTAACCGAACTGAGCTCAAGCATATTTTTACTTAAATATCTTTTATCCTTGTCTTAAGTAAATATTTACTTAAGACAATGCAGTTTTGCGATTGAGCTCTGTAATGCAGAACCAGCTTCTTGAACCAGAAATGCTTGAGCCAGCACACACGCAAGCTGGGGAATTGCTGCAGCGTATGCTCTTACATCAATATCCTGTGCATTGGTCACAGCTGGAAGCAAAACAGTTTTCCTGTCTTGTGAATTACGTTCAAATGCAGAAAAAAGTTAACATTCCACACCAAGAAAGGTCTTTCAGTGGACTGGTTAGTTGTCAATATGGCTGCGGGGATGTGAGAAATCAAGGCTCAGGTCCCTGATGCCATCACTCCATACCCTAGGTGAGCAGCTGAGCCCTGGCAGCCACTGTCAAACCAAATGTGTTGCAGAGAGCAAAACTTTACATCATGGCCAGGAAGGCTGGCAGAGCACAGAGCTTAGCTAGAACCCATCTGACCGCCTCTTCATGCTTTTTAAGGTTCAATGTCTGGAAAAAGTCACCTGTGTTACATTTATCATAAGTAGCCACATGAGTTGTATGAGGTACTTGGGTCAACAACAACCACCACCACCACAGCAAACACAAACTATGTCTGCCCAGCTCAGAGCAGCTGGGCAAGAAGGGCCAAGGAGCCAGACCCAGCTCAATGTATAATACTGCCTCTTGTATCAAGGAATTGGCTACAGAAAGATCAAGAACAAGAGCTCTGTCAAGAATTGGAGGAGGACTGGGTTTGGGGCGCTTTGACTCACTCGAGCAGAGCATTCAGTAAGCAACTAGCTGGACAGCAGTAAACAGGCTGGAAGGGCTAGAGATTTGGGTTAGATAGAGATTTAGGTTTGAGATAGAAGATGCCAGCTCATGCTTTGCAGTGTTTAAGGGCTGCTAGGATAGCTTCAGCAGGTCTGTGCTTTCATGGCACATTTCTCTGTAGCGAGTGCAGTCATTGCTTCTTAGTCAAACAGCACCCACCATTTCATTTTAAATGCATTCAGCCTTGAAAAGAGCAACCCTTGTCTACATGCCAACTTGCAGCAGCTCAATCAAAAACACATGTCCACCGTATTTATTTTGAAAAATCATTTATCTTGAAATGATCAGGCCTTGATTAAAAAGTATATTTTAATCTCTGTTAATATGAGCATGTAGGACTCGATACTTCCTATTGTTTTAAAGTTATGATTGCTATGGCTAGCATTTTGGTTTTTCCTCTAAAAGGCAATTAGTCAAAATAGCAAACACTTAACATTTGTAGGTAGAAAGAGGGAAAAAGGAGAGGCTTGCACTTCACAAGAATTTCCTAGCAGATTTTCCCTGATGCACAAAAGAGCCAAGTGCTGTCACATCACACACACGGACACTTGCCAGAAAACAAAGAAAATAAATCCTCCTTTTGTTAAGATCACACAACACTAGCTCATAAAAAAAAATTTCTTATTTCCTTTTCTTTATTAAAGTAAGGCCCAAGACCTGGTTTCCTATGCAACTCAACAACTGTTTCAGTGTTGTCTTAAAAAGCATTTTGACTTGGTTCAAAGAAACACATGACATTTTTCATGTCAGTGTTGAAAAGGATACAAAACAGCACTTTCATGCACTTTACCACTGGAAAACTGCTGTATTATGACACTACAGAGGTTTAAAGCAGCAGGACATTTTCAGAGATAAAGGGAAGTGGCTGAGTGGTCACTGTTTTAAGCAGGGTTGCATGCACCCGTGACAACCCTTGGCATCTTTTTGCCTCCTGTAGATCTACTTAAATTTATAGCAACGTGAAGGGCAGACTTTGCTCTATTTTGCACACAGCATGAACATACTGGTATGTTTTTCACCTGCTTCACTTGTGTAAGTAACGAGGTATTTACCTGATAAAACAGGGATTTGTGTATTCCCTTCCCCTCTATCTACATCTCATCTCTAGCCTCTGTAGGAAAACGTGCAAGAGCCAAGAGATTGCTTCTAAAGCATGCATTTTTAATTTCGCAGGTTTATCTTGGCAAAAATCAGCAATATTTAATAGAGAACTCAGCACAAACCTATTAATGACAATCACAAACATTGCTCTGTCTTTCGGGGAATAGCATGGCACTTAGATTTCCATTTCACATTTGTTTTCTCTTGCAGACTTTGGTCTTGGAAACAGACTGAACTACACAGATTAGCTACCAGCAGTCAGTTTACACTTAGAGGTTTAGCTTTTCTAAACACCCAGATGTCATTTTGGGAGCCTGCCCATTTGAGAGGACTGCAAAGCAAGGGTGAAGGACTTCTAGGATCTCTTCAGTGTAGCCATGGGAATGGAAAGAAGTTTGAGCATACAGGACAATAGAATCCACAGTGATACAGTGGAAATAGCACCGTTAGCTCTGGGCAGCTGTGCAAAGGCAAGTGGAGACCTTCCCCTCCCACAAGCTCTCTTCCCCACTTGCCACCTAACCTGCTCCACGTGAGCTTGCATTTTGGGACCCCCCCCCCCACCCCCTGCCCATGTTAGCTGGAATATAAATAACTTTGAGGTGTATTTTCAGAGGTAATGTCCTCTTAAGTTTGTGAGTTAAATGGATTCCAATTATTAATAAAACTAACTTGTAATTTTCAGGACATACACACCAACATGGGTGGGAGTTACAAGTTTTGATAGCTTCAGTTGTACTTGTGGATAGCTAAAGCTTTACTCAGCCTATGTGTGACAAACTTCGGTAAGTTGTTTGACACAGCACCTAAACATTATTTTGTTTTTAAGACAGACCCACATCTTAACAATAGCACACACAGTTAAGCAACAGAAGAGCCAATGTGGAATTTTTACCAGATAAAAGTATTCCTAGAGAATCTATGTCTACGTCTCACAACGATTCATTTACCAATCTTAAGCAGCACTGAAACAAAATACCAAGAAAAATATGAAATATATAAATCCCAACCAGGCTTGGATAGTTCTCTGGAAACTACATTCCAGACATGGACTGATATGGGGTTTAGTACAAAAATGTACAGCCTCAGCTATATAAAAAGCCAGAGTTAATTCAGCTACTGGTTCCCATGCCTTTAAAAACATGACTGGGAGTCAATTCTTGTCAGTCCTGTTTACAAATAAAAGTTCTGCTAACAATAACATTCTACAGCACCTGACTGACAAACATGAGAAGAAAGTTGGCCATGAGCTTGCTTATCTTTGGACAGCATCACAGGTCTCAGCTGATGTGACAGTATCATTTCATTCAATTTTTGCTGCAACGCTAAGTAGTCTTCAGATAATTTTGATATCTGAAAAAAATACAACACATGGTTTTACATTATTATATAAATAAGTATACATGTTCCAAAGTAATCAAAGGTAAATAGTGGGCTAGAGAATGAATTTTAAAGGTACTGCTCCACCTACTGCAGGGTAGATCCCTACCACATTTACCTCCCCACCCTCCTTAAAAAAAACCAAAACACCACAAAACCAAAAAACAACAAAAGAAAGAATAAGAAAATAAAAAAACCCCACCCCAAAACAGCCCCTCATTGGAAACCCCCCAATGCAGCCCAGTCCTGCAGCTACTTCATATTAGTTCACATATGTAAGCAGATGCTGCCTTGGTGATGCAAAACAGCTTCTACAGCTGTAGGCATCCTTCTCTGCATGTCTGACGCTCTGACGTTGACACAGCAACTTTCAGTTGCAGTTACAGAGACATTTCACAAGTTCACTGAATTTAAGGGCCTTGCCTGGTAAACACACGTTTTAACAAACAGAGGCAAAGCTTCTACATTTAACATAAGCCAGGTTAAAACCAATGTAACTTTTTTTTGCTAGTGCTCTAAGTTTGTTTTTCCCTCCTTCCTCCAAAGGGTATTTTCTCTTGCAGCCCCAAATATGCATTTTTACAGAACGTTCATTAAAAAAATCTCAGTCTTAGAGAGTAAAGCCTTGGTGCCCCTGAAGCCAGTAAAATAACTTTTCTGTTTTTCTGTTGCTCTGAGTATTACACCCAACATACCTACTTACAAGCCTCTTACCTGCCGTGAAAAGGCTGCCAGATCACAAGCCTCCTTCTCTGAATCCCCCTTCTGTGTCTTAGAGTCTTCAGCCTCTCTACTGGTGCTTTCCCTGTCTTTTGCTGTTTGGGGATCATTATTTTGATTGTGTAGTGCTCCTGTTGGCTCCTTTATAGCTTCCTCTTGACTTTTACAAGGTAGTTTCCCTTCTTTTCTGAGTTGTCCCCTTCTTCTGTAACCCCGGTAACTACTCTGAATAACCACTGCTGCCCTCTCTTTATCTTCTGAACCCTGTTTTTGTGCCTCAACTTGCTTCCTGGAGCCTCTCAGTGACTCTCTTCTTCTAATTCCTTTACATCCTGTAGGCATCACTGCTTCGTGTTTCAGGTGGTTTCTTTCAACACCCCTGTCAGTTGTGGGCTGGACCACAGCAGATTCTTGATTTTGGCCATCTGTTCTGTGTGTGTCTTGATTGTCTTGCTCAGGACTAGGTTCAGCTGTGAGTTTGACAGAAGGTTTGCTGGGTAACTTGTCCAAAGAGGCCTGTTCTTCATCTTCACCAGCATGTTCTGCCCCAGGATTCTGCTTCACAGAAGCTCCCTCTCCTTCAGTAGGTGTGTTCTGTACCTCCTGAACATTCCCTGTGTCACAGTACCCAGAGCACTTGCTGTCAGTAACAGCATCAGCTTCATCTTCAGTCTCCTCGTTTGCTGTTTCTTCCAGTGAATCATTTTGAGCTGGCTGCAGTTGTGCTTCGAGGAATTCCACAGCAGATAATTCTTCCTCTGCTATTTTTTTGTGCTGTTCCTTTATTTGTTTACGGACTCTGTAGCCTCTGTAATGGCTCTGAACAATGACAGCTGCTTCCTCTTCTGTTTTAGGAAGGGAACTCTTCACTCCAGCAGAACTTTCCTCATTATCTTGAAGTTCTTCATCCTTTTCCTTTTTGCTAATGGATGCTGCCTTTTCAGTTTGTTTCTTTCTAAGTGATTCCCTGAACGGAAGAGAGTTTTGGGCAAAAATCATAGCTGAAGGAGAGCAAGGATTGCGACAACTTTACAACTAACTTGGGCAGTCTTTGTGTACTAAATGACAATTTTATACATTGCAACATGGGAAATATTTAGTGCATATAGCTGGAATTAAAGACAGCAAATCAATCTCTGTCTTTCTGATTATTATTATTATTTCTTAAAGGGAAAAGGGACATCCCTGTTAAATTCCTCATGGAAAATTGCTAGGGGAACAATCTAGACTGTATGAGAGCTAATAAAACAGTAAAGAAATCATTTCAATCTTAACAAAAACATAGCGCAGAAACTTTTTAGCACCTCAAATATGTATAAACACACGCAATCCTAAATGTATTCATGGAAGAAAACTGCCTCAAGTCACACTGGGAATGCAAAAAGGATGATCCTGGGCATAGGTCCAGGTGAAAATTAAAAGACCTAGTCCCTAAACTATGTTACTATGACTAAATCTTCAGAACCAGCTGAAATCTGCTGCCCTGTTCCTTTCCTCTGAAAGACTCTTGACTCCTTCACAGCTGTTTCCCACCTCCAGAATAGTCTCCACCTACTTAAATGCTATCATGATGGTAATGAGCAAAGTACTACCAGCTACATTACAGAGGTATTAAGAATGTGATTCACCTCACCTACCTTTTAGCTGTTTGATCTGAGCAAGACATCTGGGTTCCCACTGTCATCACCTATGCTTATCTCAAACAGTGACTTAAGATAAGAACAGTTCCTTGCAGATACCTATTTCTGGCTCTAGTCTGGGCATTTTTTTTTTTGATGTGCTAGTTCCAAAAAGAGACTCATCTACAGATTACATTAACATTACAGGTAAGCACAATATTGTAGATCTGTCCTCTAAATAAGCCTTTATTCCCTGGTCTTAAAAATATAAGACAATTGGCTACTGACATTAAAAACCTCAACATAAATGTACATTACCTCTGCATACATATGTAGAATAATCCTGATTTGCTTCACTTTTAGCTTATATCACTGTTCTTCATCAGTGTAGTTACTGAAAAGGGATATGTTTGAGTGACATAAGAGGTAGAAAATAACACTACCTTCTCCTTTTGAAGACCTTCCTCTCCTTATATCCCCTGTAGTGAGACTGAATTGTTATTGCTGCTTTGTTTCGTGTCTCAGTTAGTTCTTTTCTCTTCTTCCTGAGTAAGTATCCTCTGGCAACTGATATAAATTGTAATACAAAATAACCTTAGGCAACAAGCAATGGGTGTCCTACACATTTCAGAGAGTCAAATGATAACAGCAATAAACAAAAAACAAGGAAATACAGACCAGGGTGGCTGATATGATTATGTTCCATTTGAAATTATTCTGTCTCACAAAACTTTTTTGAGATTTCAGAAAGCTGTACCCATTCTACATGAGAATACAAACAAGATCTTTCTTTGTAGTTTATTGGACTAAAGGAGATGCAGGAAGATGCAGAATGAAGCAGAAGCATAGTGCTATAGAAGTGCCTCTAGATCACAGTGTTCTCAGCTTCATGTACCTGCTTTTCCTGATTCAGGCACTTGATTCGACTCAGTCTTTCATTTCCATGGGAAATGCCTGATTATCAGGCTGTAGAGATTACCAGGCTCTCTTCTGGCACACGTTTGGAATTAGCTGAACATTCAACAGACCAGAGAACACCTGAAAATTTTGTAGCTCAGCAGTTACAGAAGACTTAGCTCATTCTCCTTCTGCAGAGACTCGTTATTCAAAATGAAAAAGCTCATCATGAAAGATGTGCCAAGCTCCACAGTAACCAGGTGCACTGTGACAAGGGTGCTCACTTCTTGTGCTTTATGGGAGGCACAAGTTCAAGATCTGGTTCTGAATCAGGATAATAAGGCCTCAAACATGGGTCTTTCCCGAGACACATAGGCACTGACTAGTCACTAGGGGCTTGATGCAGTTGCTGGCACATAGGTTTCTAGTACCATCTAAAGTGCTCTGGGACAGCCAAGGCATCTACATGGAGCTGACAGAAAGAACAAGACAGACATGACTTTCTAGAGAGAGAAAGTTGGGTATACCACATGAAATAAAGCTGGAGGCCAGGCAAGATAACCTAGGGAATCTCAGATGACACTAGATACCAATATGGAGTCAAATGAGCTGAGCATTTGGTGGTTTTTAATAAAATGAATCAAAGCCTAGGCTCTGCTGACTATAAGAGAAGTTTAGATGCTTTGGTCACTTTTAGACATCTACACGTGTCTTAATCAGAAACTGAGTTGCATTCAGAATGCTTCTTCAAAAATTCCTGAACCTGCAAATAATTTCCTAATGGGAACTGGCACACTCTCCCCAGTGCTGTGATTTGAACAAATCTGCAGTTCTAAGGGTTCAGCACAAATCTGCTAATCCCCAGCAAAATAAAAAGAACACAGTATTTTGTCAAAACATTTCTGTTGAATTCTAATTCCAAATGCAGTATCAGGACTATGGGGATAGAGGATTCAGGGGCTTTAAATACCCTGAGGAGACGGTAGATATGGGAGCTCTTATTTCAACTCTGCTGAGAGTGGTTTGCATCACAGGGAAAGGTCAAGCTCACGTAAGAGTGGACAGGGAGCATAAGCAGTCTATTCTAACACATTCATATAACTTAGTGCTAGGTTTTATTAATTGCTTTAGCATTTCCTACTCATAATTTAGACTAGCTTGGGCTCCACTAGATGCAATGGTTCAGTGTAAGAAGCACTGTATAAAAGGGACATGAATTACATCTTGATAATGTCATACAGGGTAAAGGAAGCCAAATACTTATTGGAAGTGGCACAGCTGGTTTTTATACTGCAGTCTGACAGGGCCTTAGAAAAGTGCCAGTTGTAAGGCACTTGGAATACTTATAGAGTTTCTTGGGCTTCTAGGAAGAAACACTGGGGAGATGAACAAACAGCGAAGCACTATATTCACATTTTTTAAATATCCTAATATAACTGGTGTCTTTCAAACATGCACCTATTTTTGACATATTCTGGTTTTAGGTTGTTTTCTACACTGATGAAGTTCTACCAACTGCAGTGAAGTGCTCTTCAGTACACAATAACATTGGCTCCATGAAATTAGCAGATGCATCTGACAATGATTAAAACCAGCACTAGTGCTGGCAGATATTCATGAAGGCAAATCTGAGGTAGTTTAAATCTCAATAGCCTGAGTACCAGCAGCACTAGCTTGTATTTGGGGCTTCCACCTTTGTAACTACTGAAATTATGGTGCAGATTTGCACTGTTTTCAGACCTGGGCCTCTTTAGTTGTACTGCTGCTGATTTCAGAGCTGCCTAGGCTACAGACATCTGGCTTGGGGACATCTCTGCAGGGATGGGGGACACAGAAGTATAGGGAGGAAAAAGAGGTGTCACATAGCCTACATCTGGGCCCAAGGTGATTCTTGCTGCAGAACAGAAGGGATACTTTGCTAGGTTGGATTGAGCAATGGCAGAAAAGAATCAGAAGCATGAGTGAAATTACAGGGTATAGTCTTCTCAAACGCAACTATTAGTTCATACGTAACAAAACCTATCCCTAAGAGAAGAGCATGCACACACTATGCAGATGGTGTCATATGGGGCTTCAACAATACCAGCCATAATACTTACATATAACAGACTAGGCTTGAAAAGGTTTGTTATGGCATTTAACCAGCCCACTTCACAGGCACTTTGGGGTACAGGTAATGGAATACATTGACCCCTTTCAACCACTGTATTTAGATATCTAATAGCTACAATATACCTCAAAATGTGCAAATGAGCACAGTCAATCAGTGTAGCTAGGTAACAGCAAAAAAATCTGGATCAACGTATTGTGTATAGATAGCACATTAAAGTCACAAAAGCAAACAGTTCTTACTTGCTTGAAGTCTAGTGACATATTCTTCCACTTTTTTCATATGTTTTGCATTTGTGTATTCTTTACGAGCAACAAAACCCCTGTAAGCTGAAAAGAGATGTCAAAAATTAAATACTCCATTAGACACACAAAAGGCTGTAAGAATAAAAAAAGTTTGGAAGGAGTTACAGGCCTCCATTAAATATTAATAAATATTTTACAGTCTTTATCTTTCAAAAAAAACCAAACAAGTCAAACGAGCACAAGCAGTAAATCTATATAAAAACTACTTTTTCTGGCGAGTAGAGTTATTATGAATGAAATGAACACAAACCACAAAAGAATGAGAATGTAAAATAAGATAATGTTGAAATGTATTAAAAATTTCTGTTGATGTCTCCATCAATACTGTAATTGGTCTTATTATCTAGGATGGTTAATACATTTTATTTTCATTATTATATTTTATAACCTTGTCAGAGCATTCCAGAATATTATTAATAACAGTATCATCTGTGCAATCACCTCCTTCCATTGCTAAAATTGCCTTTTAAATGTAACATTGATAAATGTAACTTCAGTAAAGAGATTGTCATAATCTGGTTAAAAGAAATTGTTCTTCATAAGAACAGATATCTCCAAGTATAAGATGCTTTGTCAAAAGTAACAGCAGGAAAACAGTAAAAATTCACATTCAGCATGCACATCCATCTATCAACTGTACACACGTAGCTTTAATCAAAATGTTAAATGTTTTAAAGCCATTACCTGACTGTATTTTAATAGCACTTTGTTCCCTTTGTTCCTTTATCTTTTTGTACCTCTTTGAACCCAGCCACCCTCTGACACAAGCTTGAATCAAAATAATCATGTCAACTGTCTCCTTCCGCATTAAATTTAGCTGCTCCACATGATAGTATTTGAGGAATACCTTAAAAAGAGGAGGCAGACAAGCAAAAGTTTTAGTTACCCTCCCAGGTCCTGTATTCACTCAATCCATTTGACATCAACAAGAGTTACAAGGTGGTTTCAAATGATGAGCAGACTCTTTAGCTGTAGTACCTAAAGGATCATTCTTGTTTAAGACAGCATTTTGTTTGGGGTAGTAGTTTACCTTACGCTACCCTTCAACATCTTTTGTCAATCCCTGCTTATTCATGCTTTCATGGGAAGATGTTTGAAAGTCCCAGTGAAAAACTTCAGTCTGTAACTATAAATCTTTTTTCAAAACTATGAGACTCACAAATCTGATGTATGTTTCACATAAATGTGATCTAAATCTGGAATCTTTCAACTTCTCTGCTTTCCAACTTTAAACATAAGGCATTGCTTATTTAATAAGCATGCAGCTCGTATAACACCTGGGAAACTAGTCCAGCACAAAGGATACAACACATTCCTGGTGTACATTAGGATATGAAAAAATGTACAGAAAGAGCTTGCACAATTAAGACAATAATTATGCTCATTTTGCAGAATTCCCTCGATTTTTGATCACTCAGTACAGATAGGAGTTAATCCTAATTAAAGTAAATGCAGGCTATAGGTCTCATATCTCAAGACATGCTTCCTTTGGCTGCAAGTTGTCCATTAGCCTCCCTAAAATAGCCGAGGGAAAATAAAGGTTGAGGAGGTGGTAACTTCATGGCTCCTGTCCCACCTATTCAGGAAGATGTCTCAGAAGAAGAACAGTTGTTCTTCTACACTGAGGTGATTTCACATAGTCTAGGATCCACCTCTCTCTCTGTATCACTCCTGGGCACTTCTGTTACATTAGCAAATACAGAGACTTGGTGCAGTACTTGTCTGATGCTCCTTTTCTCTGGCAGACCTCCTGAGATCTGTCAGTTTGGGGTGGGTGGTTGCCCCTCTCCAGCACACTGAGAAGACTAGTGAGCTAGAACCAAAAGCACAATTATGGGAACAGACACGTTTTTCTCTTAGAAAAGTCTTCCTCTCACTTCACAGATACAGTATATTAAAGAATTACTTTAGTTTTTCCAAGAACCCAGTTGTCAAGGCGGGCTTTTTCCAAGATGGCAGCACAGGTTTCTGGGCTGACTGGAGGATCATCGTTTGTTTTGTAACAGATGAGGTAATACCTAGAGACAAAGAAATGATTCTTTATTCCAATAATTCCAAAAGCGAGCAATAGATGCAAATAAATTTAAACCATTCATTTAAATAATAAAAACAGTTGCATGAAAGAAAACATAGCACTGGAAAACCCAAAACAGCATATGAAAGAAATTACTGTGATTTATACGGAGTACTGAGAAACTCAATCAAAAGTGGATGAGTGACATATTGCACACCCTGGAGGGTTGTTTAATTCTATATCAACACCAGAAGGCTTTTAAGAAGTGTGCAACTCAGGTAGAGTTGTGCATCAGTTCTTGCTCCTCTGGCTTTCTGCATTCTGTTAAAATTATTTCAGTGGCAAAATAATATTTTTAAAGCTTTTCTCCTAAATTAGCTTGTCATACCTACAAATGTCATGAAAATTTAATATCTTATGTGCTAGACCATCTAATTTTTAGTTAGCATGATGTGATATGCATCCCTGCTCTTGTTGGCTCCTTGGATTCATCTTTGCAGATCCTTTTGGAACATCTATGTGCTATTATGATATATCATACGTAAGCATTACTCAGAATTAATTCTGACTAGGAAAAGAAGTCAGGATGCTCATGCATAAAAATTACCCATAATGTAGCAGCTTAGCTGCTGGGTAGGAAAGTTCTTCTGTGTTCCAGGACTTTCCAAAAGGGACCATAACAAAACAAACCACACCTATCTTGTGTTTTTTTGTTGTTTTGTTTTGTTTTTTTTTTTTACTCAGGAAAATTACATTAATTATGTGTGCTTTCTGACAGTACAGTCTCTTTTTTTTTTTTTTCTTTACTCAGCCTTTATACACAAAGCTTGGGTTGTACCAGCTTTAAATAATGGTAACAATTTCCTCATGGAATAATAAAAAAGAGGAAATGTTGATTCCTGCATTATCACCAATTCCTACAGCTCTTTTTTTTTTTTTCCTTTCTTTTTATTACACAATGAAGTGGCCTATTTTTATTCTAACAAAATAATTTTGCCATTATCCTAGGTCTACCTGTAACTCTCAACTATTAATAATAATAATAATAAAAAAAAAGACAAGGAGACAGATAGTTAATAAAAATCACTTTTTTCTCTGAGGGCAGTATTGTCAGTGCTGGAGATCCACACAGCCTCACTGCAGTCACGGGCATGCTCTCTGGAGAGCTACCACGTTATGTTTGCTGCTTTCCTCTCTTACCTGAACAGTCAAATTTTTTATAAAAAGCAGTGACGAGCAGCCACAGCACATCTTGGGGCAGTGGTTAACTACCTTTTCCCATGCTGCACTTTTCCAAGACAGTAATAGTCCTAGGATTGTTTTTTCCAGAAGCAGTGCTATAAAAAGATGCACTTTGTCCTTCCTCTCTCTCCTCGTGCACCTGCAGCGCTCTGCTGATAGCTCTCTGCTTCTAGTGCACTGTTACTTTTCAGGGCTTCTGTCTGAATGGCTGTTGTTTGCTTCTTCCTAGTTTTGATCTCCATTCCACAAATCTCAGTTCTGACTGATGCAAATACTCGGCGTCTTTATTGATATGAGAGAAGTACAGATTAAGTGCTCATGGTTAATTTTTTGGGGTGGATGAAGAAAAGATAGTTAAAGGAATTATGAAATCATAGTGAGTGCATTACTCTTCCTCTTAACAAGTGACTAATACTTAGAAATTATATTTTAAACAAACCATGCACTTTATGGACTTCTCAGCCCTGGTTTAACAGTATCAAATTATCATTCACCCTGCACAAGCAGATGCTCCACAGTGCTGAAAGTCAGCAGCTAAAGAAACTGTGGTGCTCCTTGGATGCTATTGCTCCAGATTCTCAGCTTTAATTTGAAGCATTACCTTTCTAATCCTCAAGTCTTTGAAGAAAACTTACAGATTATAAGCAAGACAATTTTAACCCAAATGCCTGAGTCATCCTGAGATGCAATCTTCCCCTACCATTCCAAAACAAGGTCACTTATTTTGTGCCTGAACTGCCTTTTGTCATCCAGTCTGTAATCTTCTTTGTCACAGGAAATATCTCTGTATTTTTTCTTTACAAACCATGCCAAAGATACCGCTCATGCTTAGCAAACATTGGTCAGCAATGGTAGGAAAGAACACGACTCTTCACACGAATGTTACCGTTTTATGAAGTTAGCGAACAGTATACGGTGTGAATAACCCTGTCTCCGGATTCTTGCAGTCTCCAGGATTCCCGTGTAACGCAGCTGAACCAACACTTTTTCTTTATCAAACTTGTTTGCCTGTCGGTCATTGTTTGGCTTGATGCATCTGACAAAATGAGGCTGGCCAACGACCATTTTGGATAACAAATCCATCAGGGAATACTGCAAGAAAATAAGAAGATATCTGCCATCAGGATATATGTAAAACTTGTATATAAGTCATGAGTAGCTGAAGTTTTATTTCATATGATCAGAGTCATGGCTGAACCCATTTCCATTTCAGTAAGCTGGTACTTTAAGGGAAGATGAAGTAAATGACCCAACAACAATAGTAGCTTTGATAAGATTTCTAAGTCACTAGAGTATACTACTTGAGAGAGACACTGATTCCAAATGGACGTAACAAATTCCACCCAAACTGCCATAATGTCTAACATACAATAGAAACTCTTATTACACTTACTTGCTCCTCTCAGAGCCTTGTTAGATAATAGCAGCTCACTTTTTTTTGCTTTTGTCACCTATTTGAAGACCCTTATTCACCCAGAGAGTAAATCATCCATCTATGAATGGGAAGTGGAAGAGCAGCAAGCCAATAAATATTGACATCCCTTCCTAAGACTGGAGGAACGTAAGTCCACCCCAGGAGAGGGGCTGCTTAAACTGCTCTCCTCTAACATGTCCTGTTCACTGTACAGGCTGATGGTAATACTACAGCTGCCCTGCCAGGAGGAAACTGCTGAGGAGGGCAAAACTAAAAGTCCACAAAATCACAATTCCAAAGTTGCACTTTTCTAATCTCACCAGGGTAGCAAGCTAGCAGAGGGGTCACAGTTTGCAGCTCCTCAAGCCCACTGAGCTGAATCTGGCTGCAAACAACCTTGACTGGTGTTTTGTAAAATTGCTTCATGAGAGGATCTTACTGAAACACAAATGTGGTGGCTCATTCCTCAAGATTCAACCTGATTCAACAGAAAGAGGCAGCCAGGAGGGAATGAAGTTCAGCAGTAGGCTGGATATATGAAACTAGTGTAGGACGTCAAGAGCCATATGTTTCCTATTAAAATGTGCAATTCCATTCCAGACAGACGCTGCACCGTGCAGGAAAGCGCTTAATTAGCTTCATCACTAGTGTGCCAATTGAACACAAACAAGTAGGACACGCTAATGGATAATTTTTTTTCCCCTCAGTCTGAGGTGGCAGATGCTTTTCTCAATCACCCATAGATGTCTGCATATAAGCAAACCAGTGGGGCTAAAGCTGAATCTTCATTTAAGAGCATTAGCTAGCATGAGCTGAGCAGGGATTTCCACCACAGAAAATAATGACAGAAAAGTGTAAATATAATTAACTCATTTGCAGTCTCTGATGCTAGATGTGCTGGTAATGTATTGAATCACAATTAGGTTTGAATGAGATTAAATATTTTTTTCCATCTAGATCTTTAGAACACCATGCAGCCTTGGACCACCATAATACCTAGGCTAAAATTGTCCTTTGCAGTTCACAAAGCTGTGCAGTTGTATCTACTAAAAAGAGATCTTGCTCCTTACTGTTCTCTGTCATGTAAATGAGCCATTATGAGTCATGAATATCACTTCAGCCATCTTTATGTTTTGCTGGGAGAGATGACAAAAAAAGAGTTGGAGATTCAGAGCTGAGCCCTAGTGAACCAACTCTGTGCACCACTTTGTAGGAAAGAATGCTCTTCACAGCTATTTTCTATTGCAGGATCAGCAGCACAAGCCAGTGCTCGGGAAAAATAGGATCATAGAACGATAGAGGTTGGAAGGGACCTCTGGAGATCATAGAGTCCAACCCCCCTGCCAGAGCAGGGTCACCCAGGTCAGGCCACACAGGAACAGATCCAGGTGGGTTGTGAAAGTCTCTAGAGAAGGAGACTCCACAGCCTCTCTGGGCAGCCTGGGCCAGGCCCCATCACCCTCACAGTAAAGACAGTTTTCTTCATGTTGAGATGGAACTTCCTGTGTTCCAATTTGTGAGCAGTGCCCCCGCTGATGCTGAACATACATCATCACAACAGAAATGTGGCTGTGTAATCAAGTACAATTAAAAATGAACTATCACAATCTCCTCTAGATATTTGTACTTCACAGACCCCTGTGCCATATGTGCAGTTCAAAAAATGTAAATGGATCACTCTTGATTCTAAGTCAACAGGTGCATTTCAAACGGTGAAAGAATACTACCCTAGAAAAACGTGTTAAGAGATCTCATATCTTACTCTAAAATAAGAAGCGACTGTCTGTGTTTTCATGCTGGTTGTCTCTCTTGGATGGTGTCCGGTGTCTCCTGCTTCAGTCTATAAAGATGAAGAAAGAAAATGACACTTTTTATCTCGTTGAGCTCGTAGTGCCCTTTCCAACACCACAACAAAGAACTCCTCAGAGAACATTGTTAATAAAAAATAAATTTAAAAAAAGCTAAACAGAAAACGTCACAGCATGATCACTAGCACAAACCAGTTACACCAGTACGTTACGTTACTTTGCTACACAATACACAAACGTTCACACACAGAGGACACGATTTGATAATGGAGCATCTAAATAACTGCCACAAATAACCTGATAATGTCTGAGGTTCTGTCTGTTATTTCATCATCACTGTTATTTTGGTAGTTCTCTAAGGAACTTGACTATGTTCCACACCAATATTTTAACGTCTCTTTTTTTGCTACAATACAGCTAGGAATTTTTTTTTTCTCCTGAAGTTGTTATACATCTATAGCCAGAAAGAAGGGAAATGTTAGGTTTTTTACCTCACGGAAGGAATATGAATTGCACAACACAAAGATATCCAGCTAAACAGAAAAGAAAACAGGAGAGGGAGAAAAACCAAGGAAGGGGTTACTTGCTTCCTTTTAGTAAGAGTAACAGTATTGCCTTTCTAGTTTAAATTATGGTTCAATGCCGAATCGCAAAATCACTTTTCTTACCTTTGTATGGCTGATTGATTTCTGTGGGGTCCACATTTGGTAACTGATTGTAGTTTTGCTTTTAGTGTGTGCCAGGTTACCTATGGAAAGATGAAAGAATGCAACCTACCAAAATGCTTACATTTCATCTAAACTAAAAAATACGCTGCACCACTTTATTCATGTAAACATATGATTATAAAGGTCATAGACTTTTTCGGAGTGTCCTCATTTCCTCTTCCACCCTTGGGGTGGAATAAGCTCTGAAGAAGTTGCATGAAGATGGAACATGGGCTGAGTTTTCCTCCTTCAGCACGTATGTCACTTACTGGAGCAAAAAAAATAAACAAACAGACTGCTGCAGAAGGTTAGGAAGATACATCTTAGAGAAGCCATGTGGTTTTACCCTAAGGATGTTACTGTACTACTCCAGTTCTAAGGCTATGTATATATTAATTAAAAAAAAAAAGTGCTACCACCATTCTCTGTCCCTGAGGGTGAGCGACATGTCATGACTCAATCTATACAGCTAAACTCTATACTTTACTCTTTTAACCTCCTTGTAAAAGTAAGGTTGTATCTTTTCACAGAGCTTGTAGGAAATCATTGCTGGCTTGTGTTTTCTCTTGAAGAATGTCTGGGTATTTCTGGCAGATCACTAGCTGACATGGTCCCAAACTGTTCCAGGGAGGCACACTGATTAATCAGAATGGGCAATCCTGTTGGACTGTTGAAGCTACTCTTCACTGTCTCTGTTTCGTTTACTAGCATAGACATAGTCTTGAGACGGTAACCTTGGAATTCTCAACTAATACCTTCATTATGATGACTTGAAGGACTAGGTGCATTGGAGTGGTTTAAACAGACACTGGTCTTCTAAATAAATAATGAATTTTCTGTTGATAAACCCCACACTTATGTTAATAAACTCCAACCATTGCTGCATGCTGCCATTGCTTCTGCTAATAACGGAACACTCCTGAAATCTCACTCTCTTCTCAGAGAACCTGCAATCTCTCTATGCTCAGCTACTATCAGGAAGAGCTGGATCAGAGTTGGATAAACAGCTGTAAATATACAGCATGCCGAGCTAACGTGTCATGTATTATGGGATGCTATCAAGGGCTAAACATCCCTTGGGCTTAGCTGAGTATCACAGTGTGATACACATCTAACTTTAGCTATCTGAAAGTGAGGTATCTGGAAGATTCCTGCTGTATTCAGTGGAGAGAGGCACTTCAGAGGACATTGATCCCATTCTAAGAGAAACACCTGAGATAGGCAAGTTGATTTGGACTGTGGGTAAACCTCTACATTCTTGATGAATAACTTAGATAAGAAATCTAACTTTTAGTTGGCTATAGCTGGATTGTTTATGTCAGTTTTGAAAGGCTACACATAGAGTTTCATAATATTTAACAAGCAGAATTAAAACAACCTTGAAAGTTATCTTGCAAAACGTTACATAAGACTTGGGATCAGTTCTTGGGACCATTCGGACCCTGACTTTGGCGCTACAAAAATTATAGCTTAGTATCTCAGCAGATATGGAAAAGTGAAAAGTTCAGGCAAGGACATTGAGCTCAGTGTTTTCCCAAGAACACTGACCATCAAGACCAAATTTTCCATTCCACCAACAAAGCTCTCTTTGGGTAAAAGCCTTACCAAACCCTCACTTTCTGTAAGCTATGATAACATTTTAGAGAAATTTCCATTAGGTTCTTCCAATTTAGCTTTTCTGTTCTTACTAAGAGTACCTCTCCCATGTACAAGAAAGTAATTTTATAAAGTACTTGCTGTATGTCAGCAATGACATCACACAGGGAGTAATACGACACAATAGCAAATTGGTTGTAAGGAGACTTACCCATCATCCTAAAATGGCACATAGGACACTGTGCCAGGACCTGGTTCAGCTAAGGTGCAACTTAGGAGTAATTTCTGTAAAGCCATCTGTATTCCTCCACCCAAATTGGTGAACTCCCCGAGGGAGGGCTCACTACTGGGACCCCATCAGTCACCTATTGTAAAGGACTAAAATACTGGGGAAATACAGGAGTGTCTTCTCACTCTGTGCAGCATATGTTAGGAGCCCCAAACTTGGTTCTCTTCCTACTTCAGAGAAATATTGCGCTGAGACAAAACAGGTGATTTATATATGTCCTGTCCAAAAAAGGCCAGTGACTTACCTGATCCTTTCTGTTCAGTCCTCAACTCAAGGGATGCACTCCACTCCCTGTCTTGCTCCCCTACCCTGAAGAGAGGACCCTGAAAGCCTCTACCACTTCCTTGGCACTTGACCAGACCAATCCCTCCCCTGCAGCTTGAGATGGCTGGGGCTTCATTCTGTATAGATTCTAGGGTTGGAAAGTTAAGCCACAGAGTGTATAATGTCATCAACAAATGGTCACATGAAACCTAGCAGTGGTCATCACGAAGGCTAGAGAAGAGTAAGAAGATTACCACAACAGCAATACCTGTTTTTGTAAGCGGATGGGTTACCAACTGTCTTGTCAGATTGTTTTCAGATGATCGTAGTAGCAGCACAATATCAGCTGGCAGAGTATCTCTATTTTTTGCTAGGAATCCACTTGCATTATATAGAACCTGTTTGGAAAGTGTATTTATGCATCTTCTGGTCTTTTGAAAAGTACCTGTAACTTTAAGCACTCTGGCACATGGCTTTTAATATATCAAGATACACAAATAGTTTTTCAGCTATCAGGTTTGCTCTTGCTTACAGTCTTTCTTTTGATCACGGAAAGTTCTAACTTTCCAATACTGAGAACCATTATGATGCAGATCACTAAAAGCAAATTCATCATTGCAAAGTAGCTAGAGACATTTTTTTCCTAATGCAGATATGTTAATAGCAGTTTAGCCAGTGTGGATTTATCACAAGGACAAGTGTATTGTAGTCCTTCTTCACACCAGCACATATGTAAATGCACTACTAACAATGCATTTGGTTTCAACCGTATTGCATAGGATTACCCATATGACTGTACACTCTTTCTGTCCCATTCATATTGTGCTGTACTGGACCCAGGACTTATCACTCTTCCTAGAGCTCTCTGTATTGATTGTAGAGGAAGTTTTCAAAATCACAAACTGCATATTGGCAATTTCAATCTCTAAAAATTTCAGAAAGGGTGTACCTAACTCAAAATGTACCTCTAGGGCGCTATCTCAGTGACACTGTAAAGGACCCAGAAGAAAATCTGTCCTGTGAAGAAGGGTACAAGATACTGGCACATTTAATTTATAAAAAACCCTCACAAAACAACCCAGTAACAGTCTTAAATTACATAAAAGGCTTGTAAAGTAAAAGGGAATAAATTGTTCTCCAGTTGCACAGTAAACAGGACTAGGAGTAGTAATGAACTTACATCACAGCAATGGAGATAGAAGTTAGACAGTAGGATGAAACTTCCTAATGAAAAAGCTTACTGAACCCTCAAAAGGGCTGATGGGGCACTGGTGGAATCCCCATCTTCAGAGGCTTGTATCAGGAATGGTACAGGGAGAGCTGGCTTGCTGCTTCTCAGCAGTGAGGTATGGTATGCTGGTGAAGTGTAATTCAGCTGGAGGTGAGGTTCAGAGTTGTTACTGCAGGCCTTTTGTAGCTGTAGCTGGGGCAAATTATCTTCCATCAGCTGATGGGCAATATGCTGCCTGTTTCTAGGACAGCTGCACCAGCATTGCACAGAGCCAACGTAGTTTCATACGTGAGACAGCTATGCCCACTCCCTTGCAAAGAGCCCAAAAGGAGGTGGGAGCTCCTGCTTCCACAAGACAAGGTTCAGGTGACCAGTGGCATCTTGTTGCAGTGTGTCAGCAACTCCTCCTGAGTTTGAAAGGCATGTACAGCAGCAAGTCACCTTGTACAGGAGGGCAAGATGCTCTTCAGAAAGCAGAGCCTGCACTATCCATGTGCCTGATGACTAAGTGCATAGGAGGTAGTAGAAAGAATGGAACTGGATCCTGATTCAAAGCAGTGGGAACAAGCATGGCACAGGACTTTGAGGAGTTGCATTACATAATGGTTATGTTTTGGTTCTATAATACCATCAGTTCATTTACCTGGTGACATTTAAGAAAAATACACTCCTGATATTGCTTTTTTATATGAGGGAAAATAACTTTTCAATTTACTTTTGATGTGTAAGGCACTGCCAATATTTCCATGTCAGGCCTGAAGAGATGAAGGTTGAGAACCAACCTAGCTGACTTCTCTTTCCTTACAGCCCCACCATTCCACAAACCTCAACTAATATCATTAAATCTCTTACCTTTCCTGCATAATGATAAATTCCAAAGGTTAGATCTACTCTTTTGGGTCTCCAAAAATATTTTGACTTCAAATTATCTTCAAATTTTTCTGAAAGGAAACACATAGTTTATCTTACTGGAGTTGCTGTACAATAATTGTCTTCCAAAGCCGTGTCCCTCTATGGATATTCTCTGACTTCTCAGACAATGCAGAGGCACAAAACAGACTGTAATTGTTTCTAAGGACAAAGATACCATAATGGTCTTGTAACAAAAGGCACTGGATAGAGAAAGTGACAGCTATTGGATCAGTTCCTTTGTGACAGTTTTTTTCTGTGTCACCTCAGGAAATCACTTAGCTTTCTAAGATTTTGATCTTCATATATGAAACAATGTAGTAATCCTTGCTAAGGATTCCTTGGGGAATTGTGAGGAAGTGTTTACCAATTGATTGAGGGCCTCTGTACTTAGACTAGAAAGTATGAGGATAGAAAGACAACAAGCTCATATAATTGCTTTAGGATGGGCATTGTTAATGGATGTTCTTAGGTTTTTGTGATTGGGTTTTGGTTAAAACTGTCATCTGACGCTTTGCACATTCAAAAATGAGTAAAACAAGGATTTATTTGCACAGAAGCTCCACTGAAGTAACTAAACCAACTCTAACTGCAACTACTCATCAGCACTGAAATATTCAGGATCTGAATCAGAACATATTTAGGTGTTTTAATTTTCATTTCCGAATAGAAATAAAACCAGGAAGCGCAATTTGCTGAAAGGCACTGATGCAGGTTTGCAGCCATTACATTTACTTAAAAACAGTAAAATTCTTGTTCAGATACGGTTTATCAAAAATCTTAGAACTGAGCATGAGTCAACTTTGAAACCAGTGTTCTTGGCATATGAACCTAGAGTTTTAACTCAGTCCCATCTTTATTCGTCAAGCCCCACAGCTAAAAATTCCAGAAAATTCAAAACCTGGATCAGCAGCTTAAGTTCACTTGTACTCTTGATGCTTCTCTATCAACTTCAAAGCCACGTCCATCCCTGCAGGCGTGTGTCCCTCGAACACACCATGACACTGGAATGTGGGGTCACTAAAAACACTGGACTGTTTGGACTTGCTAAACAGAAATATAACACAAAGACATCCTGCGAAACTGTGAAATAAATCATACACTTACCTACAAGTGTCTGATCTGTTGCTTGTGGGAACCGACTTTCCTCATCCAGCAGGGACAATAAACCCATTGGTTTCTGCAGGAACATATCTAAGAGGGGCCTGTTGTCCTCATATTCTATAACTCTTGCATCAACACCTTCATACAGGTATTCATTCTGTAACAAGCAACAGAAGGCATGTTCTATGTATACAGAACCACTTCACAAAATAATTCACAATCCGCCAATTGCAGCAAATTAAAACTACATCAAAAAGTATGCCCCTGGGCTAAAGACTTCAAGATTTTGCAGGAACAAACATAATTTGGGATGTCACATTGTCAGACTACAGGTTTTAATTTGCATTTGGATATGTAAGTGTTTCCTACGGCATATTCGGTAAAGTAAGATGCTTTCCAGGAATATGCAAGAATAAAAAGAAACAGGGTTGAAGAAGATGAAGTATGGGGTTTGCAGATGACTACAGAGGCCTCACTTGTTTGATCCTCCTCCTCAAACATCTGCTAAAATTCTTCCGTGGAGAAGAATGGTGCACACACTTTTTAAAAAATAAAGAATGGAGTACATACTTTCTAAAAATTAAATAAACTGTCTCAGGTTGGCCTCTACAACATCTTCACTCCTTTTAAGGAACTAAGGAAAGTTATGCAGCAAGATTAAAAATAATAGAAAAGTTGGTGGGTTTTTTGTCCACTTTTTTTATGTGTGTGTGTGTATGGTTTTGGGTTTTTTTTCCCCTGAAGACTGCAAATATCTTTGGATTCCTACCAGACTGAGGAAAACCTGATAACAACTCCTGGGTCCACAGCGTGTTGTGCTGTTTTTATCTTGAAAATAATTTAAATTACAGCTGAAGAAGAATGGCTTTTTTTATTCCTTCAGCAAGGCAGAGGACAGCTATAGGTTTACCAAGAGAAAGATTCTCTAGGGACTGCCACCCCTCCATTATTTCTGCCTGCATTACGTAATGCAGTAGCAGTTATGCACTGCACAGTGCTCCCATATATACCACGGCTTCCTTCAGTCCTGCCCAGGCTATACTATGAAACACAAAATTAAGCCCTTTGATCTACTTTAAAAATCATCCCCCTTCCAAAGGATAGGACTTTACTGTTCTATTAATGTGTGGTGTTAAAATCTGTTGTGCCATCCTGAATTCATTGTGAGAAGAACGTCATAAACATTAATGATGGCTAATATTGAGTTTAAAGACCTCTAACCCTGAAAGACCTCTCCTTATGTGTCATTCACATGAGTCTGAATGAGTGAAGAATGTAATCTATTGAGCGTTTCGAAGAGGAGTTAACTGTTGTATATAACACAAAAGCACATTATTAGACTTCATACCTCTTCATCTCTAAGCCAGAGAGAAACAGCAAAATGAATAAAATCAATAACGCTGTCCTGGAAATACACGCCCAAAGAAATAAATCTGCTGATCCATTTGAAAGAGAATACAGACTATATATCTAAACCCTTCCAGTATCCAGATTGATCTAATTTCCCAGGATACTCTTTACTCCAAAGATAGATCATGGCTCAGTTTATATGCCCGTACAAGGGTGTAAGCAGTAAGAATCTCTCCTGCGGCCCCGTGAGGGCTCCTCTTCTCAGACACATAACATTAACTTCATTCATGTCTCCTCTGGAACAGTGGACAGGTGGAGCTTTGCGTTTTATTTTAATCAATGACCTGAGCAGCAGGACAAGACAGGAGAGTAATAGATGTACTGCTGATATAGGCAAGAAGTTAATTATATACCTGCAGGAGCTAGTGTCAGGAAGGGAATGAATCCATGTTATCTCCCAAAAGTAACACCAGAGTAGGGGCAGCTTAACTGAGGGCTATGGCTGTACCAACACACAGATGCTATGCTCAGGAAACCAGCTGCTACTGCTTAGGATTATCAAGAGTACACTTAACAAGGGGGAAAGGGAAGAGATTGCTCAGGAGAAATCTATCAGAGATAAGTGTTTCTATGATACTCAACACAGCCTCGAACAAGCTCTCACAGACAACCCATCTAATGATTAACTTTTTCCAACTTCAAATGCCCGTGAGAGAGGATGGTTTCGGGAGCTGATAAAAGAGTTCTGCTCAAAAGTGAAAGGAGTTCTGTAATAGCCGTGCTACTACAGCCTAACAGCAACATCTGCTCCCCTCCCCACCTGGCCAGTGCGCAGAGCACGACCTCTAAACCTGCAGCGTCTGTGACCATTTGGTCTTTTGTGCTTGCATCTCAACAACTGAGTGAGTGTCACTGCTGACAGCTTTGCTAATGCTGTTGCCTGCCCAGTAGGATATGGAAGGAGCTCACTCCATCACTTCCCATGGGCTCCTGGAGGATGGTTGATAACCACATCTTCAAGGCACCAGCGTGACAGATGGCTCAGAAATAAGATGCTGTATTCGTCTTCAACTGTATTATTAGGATACAAGTAGCAAGGATAAAAGCCTTAACGATGCACATCATAAAACTGTAATGAAATAGATCTTATTTGAATTAATAAGCTGAATCAGCTACAGGATTCTGTAATCCCCCATGATGTTTTATGACAAGAAAGCTCCTTAAAATAGCAGCTGCTCACTGAAATTTTGAGGCATAATCCACTAGAAAGTATTCCAATGGATGAGATGTCAAAAGGAATGATGGAGCTACATTAATACTTGGGCTCCTATCTCCTCTCAGTGTTGCATGGTATCTTTTCTGTGATCAAAATCAGGTAATATCAGCTTGTGCAGCCTGTTTTCCCTTAATAACAAAAGAATTATTAAATGCATTAGGAAACAGTCCTTATGTTTAGCAAGAAAAAAAAGAACCAATGGCATTTTGCTGAGAATATTGTGTGATGATGCTTTGGTTTGTATTGGAACACTGGAGACTTACTCAGAATGAACCTTTTCCAGCTTAAAGTAGAAGATTAAATTGCTACATGAATCTAAAATAAACATTGCATATATTTAATGCAAGACGTAGCATCCTTCCAACTGATGGTAAACTTGCCTTTTTCCAAAATGTTTTCAGTTTTTGACATTACACCTTTTACTTTTTACAGAAGAATCACAAATGACAAAGAAATGGGATGGTTGTCTGGCTGAACAATGTCATTTGCAGATCTTGGATCCGATAGAGTTAACATATGTTAGTACCTTATATGTAAGGGAAGTGTACCTTACTTTGGAGGATGGGACTGAAGGTGCAAATATTAATTATTACATTTATATTGCTTAATATTAATGTAAAAAAAAAAGCTTGTGCCTGTGTTTATTTCACTTAACTATACAGACACATAAAAGAAGTGATTGAGAGCCCACATTTCCTCACTAGTCAATGTAAAGGGAGATGTATCTATTTGTCTCCACCGACTATCAGGAATCTAAACTATCTTTATCTTAATTAAACTATACTCCCTACCTCAACCTTTCTGTTAAATTAGGGAAAGGAGATTGCATTCAGACCTAAAAGCCTTTATTCTTAAACGCAAATCCTGTCAACAATAAAGAATAAATTCCCTTGATTTTGAGTTGACTTCTCGATGTTGGCATACAGGCTCTCTGCTCTAGCAGGTACCCTGAGCCTCGGGTGGTGATAGTACCACTGCTCCTTCCTACTATTCCTATCACTTCTGAAGCAAACAAAACTGTGAACATTTTTTAGATTCAGGTACAGAAAAGAAACTGCCAGTGCTAAAAACATGTCACCGGAGGTAAAATTCAGCCTTATGTGTTTACTGTTTGGCTTCATTGCACAAGTTGAAAAAAAATTCTTCACGTTCCCTAGTTACATAATCACTAGTTGTTAGGCTGACATGGGATAATTGAGAACTAGACTATACTTAACCAATTTAGGTCTTGACTTCCCACTAGATATGTCAAATTTCATCTGATGGCACGTGGTATGGAATGGAACAGGGTAAAACAGGGAAAGAAATAAAGTACCCATAAGTTTTTCTACTTTTGAGGAAAGTGTGAAAAATTAAATTCTGCAGTGTTCCTTTGGTAGATCTACAGGGTGCAATGCAGTGCCATGTTAGAGATTTCTGAGACAGCACAGAGCACATCCTGGCATTGCACAGGCTGGTGGAGAGATCCTAGGCTGGGTGCCCAGTAACAGGATAGCTCCATCAGCACGACAGTCAGCTTGGGCTAATGAAAAGTCACTGCAAACGTCTTGGTGATTGCTGGCATCAGCCCTCTCCTACACATAATTCCTATCTTTTAGTATCAAAGACACAAACTCTTACACGTATTAAAGTCAAGCAGACACATTAGTGAAGGGCAGGGGTCATACCACTGTTTGGCTTTTACATAAACAATACTTTGTATCATTAACAAGAACAACTTCAGTCATATGATTTTGAATTTTTTTTTTTTTTTCCCCATGTATAAAAAAATTAGTATATTGTAGTTTATGTTTTCCTGCAAATAGCTTTCTCGTATTTGTCCGCAGGGAGGGCCTGCGTTTACAATTAAAGTACACTACTGGTCTTAACACAGGAGAGACCTTATAGTCAACAGAAAAGATTCTGAAGCCACCTGTTCTTGTGATGTAAAACTGAACAACCACATTATAAATAAGTAAAAAGTGATGTTTATTATAAAGACTAATGAATCATATTTCAAATCACCCCATGCCATTGGGTTGTGATGCAGAATAATACACCATTTCCTGGTTCTGAAAGGGGGCTGGGCTTTATACCCACTTTTTGCATGAATGTAATCTGTATAGCTCATTCTGCATTGCCATAGTAAAATCTTTGGGGATTGCTACGAGATAATATAATGAAGTTTGATATAATCTGGTGTAGTGGTGTCACATAAATTAAAGTAGACATCTTATTCAGTTGGTGCTACAGGCAGGATGTGGACACTTGTAATAGGAATATTAGGGCTGGCATAAAGAAAATATGAATGGATATGTGTATATAGGCACCAGAAGAATGAGTCCTAGGAGAATGGCCTGTGATTTGAATGAATGTTTGTTCAGAGCAATAAAACTGAGGGAAGTGTTGTTTGCATCAAGGCCAGAAGGCCTTCACTCACATAAAAACACAGCGTAGACATCTAGTGAGTGGAACACCCTCTAAATCTGACAACAGGAGGATGACTGCAAGGTTACAGCACATTATATATGCCTTTCCTTTTCCTACAGACCCACTAAGGAGGCAGACTGTATACGTAACGGTGTATATATTCCCAGCGAGCAAATCCAGGTAATGACCTTGCCTAAGGATTATGGAGGCTGAAGTAAATAAGGCTTTGAGGCAAAGATATGCCCTGTCATAATTAATGATTGCTAAAGGGTGTAAAAGATCTGTCCAAAAACTATTTCAGCAAGAAGAACATAAGAGACATGCTGAAGACTTGCTAGCTGGAGTCCCTTCCTCTCTGTGTCACTCACAAATGATCCTGGCCAGACCTCTTGAACATACACATCCTTTTGCTTTCCACATGGGTGTGAGTCAATGAAAACTATGACAGAATGAGTGAGTAAAATTGACAAATGTAGAGATTCTGTCAACAAATATTATCTTCCCCTTCCATAAAATCTATAATTGTCATACTAATTTCCTACAGGGAGAAATCAAAATCAGAAGTTCATTTTTCCCCCTCATCTGCTCAGTAGCAAAATAACCATGCTGACCTCTCTGCAGCAGAGCACATGCAGGAGAGCAAACTGCCCTTACTAGATAATGACACCAGAAACCTCTGCATTAACATAGATCTGGCCAAAATGTCCTGTATTAGGGTATCTAGATACAAGTAAAGGCACATTAACTGAACAGGACCAAAGTCTAATTAAAAAAATATATAAATAAATAAATAATTTGCTAAGACAGTATTTGAGTGTCCAGGGATAGGGTTAGGAAAGCCAAGGCAGGTCCATCAGCAGCAAGTAGGGAAAATGTGAATGGGCACTGCTGAATGGGTGCGGATGACAGGGAAAATTCTGAGATGCCTTCTTTGCCTGGGTCTTGACTGATAATTCCCAGATCCTTGAGACCAGAAGGAAAGTTTGGAGCAAGGAAGACTTACCCTTGGTAGGGGGGGATCAAATTAGGGAACATTTCTGCAAAGTAGGTGCCCACAAGCCCATGGGACGTGGTCAGTGCCTGTATTTGTCAGGAATAAATAGCAGTGCTGCAGTCTGTGCTATTTCTACCTTTGAGCTGTTAGAAACAGAGTAGACAAGTGCTCTTTTTGTGTGAATTTATGCACTTCAGAAAGAAGATGCCTAAGTAATTACAGTAGTTCAGTCTAATTTTTCTCTGACTTTCAGATGGTATTAAAGACAAGGAAATATTTGTGACTGAGAATCTCCTACATAAATCTGTAAAAGCAACTACAAGATCTAAGACTACAAGACACCATTTCCTGTAACAATTGGAAATAGAATAAAACATTGTTCTATTAAAAAAAAATATTAATTTTACACAGAGATGTACACACCTCTAAAGTCACACAAGCATGTACACACTTGGATGCACAGACACATTCCAAACTTTTATCTCTCTCATCCTTAAAACAAGCAGTGATTAGCAATAACAAAGTACTTTCTTTCTGCTAATAATTCAAATTAGTATTCAGGAGGATTTTCATCTATGTATCATAAAACCCAATAATTTCAACAAAACAAAGGAAGTATTATTTCACTTAAAATTAGAATGTTGACTTCTGCTCATACAGAATCTTGGGATATTTCTATTTTCATCAAGATTCATATTTTTTCTCCTGGACATGTTTCTCCTGGACAAATAACAACACTGAATAATCGTTTAAAGATGGTTAATTCAGTTCTCATGGAACTATTTGTATAGTTGAGATGATAATTTTCGAGGGTCCTTACTCTTCAATTTCATAAACTTTCATAGTTACAACGCTATTCCTTTTCTCTGTTTTACATAAAATTATTTTGATTAAATCCATCATTATTTAGCTTAGATGATCTATCTCCTAAAGATGAACAAAATAATTATGAGATTTGCAGTTTTTAATAATGGAATTTCAGTGTTCATTAAGCTTATTAGTAAGACATTATGAACACTGTGCTTTAAACGTTATGTTACCACTCATTAATTTTTTTTACTGTAGAATAATACATCACTCATGTTATTCCTCAAGAAAACAACATTGCATTTGCATCAAACTGATTATCACTGTTATGTTGCTTAGATACTGTAAATTTCAAGTTTAATGCATTTTATGTGGGTATTTTACTTGCAAATAGCAAGCACTGCTTCAGAGAATACACACTCGGAAAACATTTGTCATAGCCTGCAATTTACAACCTATTATGGAGAAGGAACAATGTAGCTTTTTGAGACAAGTTTTTATATCTTCAGCAGTACTAAAGCTTTATGAACATATTGCACACATACCTGTTCCCAGGCGAAGACATGTTGATTGAAGTAGAACTGAATTTGCTCATTGGCAATGTTGATACAGAGTTGTTCAAAAGAGTTTTTTTTGAAATTCTCAAAACCAAAGATATCAAGAATTCCAATGTTCAAACCATCATCATTGCCACTGCAAAGATTAAATAAACTTACTATTGTTGTATCTTTATTTTACACTGAGTAGCTGCATTATTATTTGACAAAAGGCAATAATGGGTGAAGTCTGTACATCTGTTAAACAGAATGATTTTTGCTAAACCAGATATTTCTTAAAATAGCCATCATTTTTTTGTTTGAAATACAATAAATGCACATCAATTCAAAGATGACTGTATTTGCAGAACAGATACACTGAATCACATAATGACTGAGTCAATTGATAAGCATATAGAGGATTAGCCGTTTTATTTTTAAACTAATATTTGTTATTATTCTATTTTAAAAAGCTGACTACAGTACAGAAACTACATGCAGTTCTTTTTGTTTCTCTTGTAATAAAACAGACTTTACTTACCAGCACCTTGAAATTAAAAATTGCTGTCACAAAATATTGTTTCTTCATATTATTTATTCATATTCATATCAATTAAAACTGCTTATTTTAACATGAAAGTCAAAAGAAAGAATAGCTATACCTTTAATGCATCTAAATAACTACTTGAAGTACAGGTATGAATTTAAGTGTGGTATGACTTTAAATTAACAATTAAGTTCCAGAGAAGTACTACTAGCAAAAACTTCAGACTGAAATTTTAGCTAAGGCATTCTGAGAGATACGTGGTCATTTCTGCAACTGGAAAACAGCTCTAATATCATGAAGTCCATCTCAAAAATGCAAGTGTTTCACTGTGGAAGGATCAAATGCATTTGCTGATTTTGACCTGAATTTGGTGACTAATTTATCTGCCTGGAAATTACATTTTCGGTGAACAGACTGATGAAATTTGTCTGTCCTCTTCCTCCTCAGAGCTAATTACATACAAATACCAAATACAAATTATTTTACTACCACAAAACCCAAGCAGACTGCTGGCTTCTTTTTTTTTGTGGTATAGTGAACTTTTCAGGTTGACCTTTCTCCCTCCTCACCAGTATAATAAGTATTGAATTTGAAAAGGGCTCTGTAACAGGCACATGAGAGAGGAACATATCAGCAGCACTGTTTCATCTATCACGTATTAAAGTTATGATTAAGGTTCTGTTTATTGCTGCTGTGCTGTAACCAAATATTTGAAAGTTTAAACAAATTTTAGGATTGCAGCCTTGGCTTTCCTCTGATGTTTAAAAAAAAAAAAAAAAAAAGGAGAAATCCAGAAAATCCATTTTTGCAAGCCAAAGCTCTTTATTACTGATATTCCTGTTCAGGTAGTTGTAAGTTTGCCCCTTTTCATTGCTATTATCAGCCAAAGAGAGCCTTGACCTATAGATCTACAATGCAAGCCAGAATCATTTCTTCTTTCATTAATTTGCAAAATGTGTTATATCCTCATTTCCAATATCTTTCTTGTTTCTGTGTTTAAAATGTCACCTTGTAAGGGTAGGGTGGACTTTAACCTCAGTAAATATGTTTTGATACTGCTCTCACATACATGAAACCATGCTCACAACAACAGCAACAGAAGCAACAGCATCAGTGCAACTAAGAGCAGAGTTTGACCTATGTAATCAACAGATGAATGTCAAAAGTTGGTCCTGAAAAAGTATGTAGGAAAAAGTAGTTAGTATTTAATTTACAAAGGATTAAATGACTAAAGGTGAAACAGGAAAACACCAAATGCCTGTGCTATCTGTATTTACTGTATTTTCACTGCATACTATGAACGGGAGAAAACATTCTTTTAACCTGGTGGTATCATAACCAAAAAGGTAGCAGAATGTAAGTAGTTGAGAACACTAAAATGCCACAGTGTAGATGATACTAATCCCACAGAAAAATCTCTCTTCATTCTGGAAAAGCTTTTACCTTAAATGTTTGTCTGGTTTGAGTAAAGTGTTGATGCGATTGACTATCCAGCTAAAGAGGCGCCCATACAGTGCTTTGGCCATGGCATCTCTGACGTCAGTGGCTTTCTCCACCGTGTTGGGACGGATAATTGTTTCTCCTCGAGTCACTACGCAGTGAGAGGTGAGGGCCTCTTGCAGTTCATCTGCCTGAATACACAGCAAGGATGCACCTGGGAAGGAAGGTCACAGCCCCAGCTCAGAAGCAGATTTAGGGAGGAAAAATAGGCATTTTTGCAATCAAAGCTGCAAGGGCAACATAGTGTGAATAAAGGCCAAATCAAAGTCTTGAACTATGACTAATGAGGTTGTTCATAACAAACAACTGTCAGTGTCTAATTCAGTTACCAAACTTCCTAGCTTCCACTGCAGTCACTAAGTGATTCAAAGCAGAGGCCCTTACATATTAAATTTCTTTATCAAGGAGGCTATTTCTCCAAAATGTCTATGGGAAGATGCTAGGGAATCTAGCTGACTATGTCAGGGGCGTATAAGTTGTGATGTGGGTGTATCCCTCCCAGTTATAATCCATTCATATAAGCCACTGCTGTCCTTTTGCTCAAAAAAAGGGGTGCTTCTTTCCCACTTCCACAATATCTTTCCATCTATGGCAGGAAAGTGTATAAGAAGACAGTGGGAAGACTTCATTATCTCCCCAGCTGTAATTACTGAGAAAGAGTAGCAACTGTCTTGAGAACTTTTGCCCCTTTCTGCCTCCCAGAAGCCTATAATGTAAGGTATCCTTTCCAAAGAATTAGTGAGCCATATTTCAAAAGGCACATGCAGGGAACAAGTAATGAGTATCTGAGAAAGAAACTGGGAAAAAAACTATTCAACGTGTTAATGAGATTCTCCATCAAATGTTCAAATAACCTTGGAAAAATTCCAAAGGTTTTCTTTTCAGGCATCTGCAGTATTAGTCATGTGGTGCATAGCATGGAAATTTTTTTCTTTTTGCATTTGAATTCAGGTGGGCTTGAAATTAATCTGTCTTCAGCATTTAATTATTCCTTCAAAATTTCCATGCGAATGCAGTTTTCAATTTATTGCAACTCTCTTGCAATAAAAGAAATTTGCTATCAAAACACTAAAGGAAAATAATCTTAAATCAGGAAAAAAACACTCACAGTTCTCAAGGGCTACCGGATTGGAAATGTTGCTCTTGTCAATCATATGTTCAGATACCACTGCAGAAAATTCAATGTTACCCACATTTAAAATGGCAGCCAGGACACTGTACACACTTCCAAGTTCCTGAAATTGGAAATATTAAAAAAGATGTAATATTTAATAGCCAGATAGATTTGTCATTTTGGTTTGTGTGATGGGCATGGGGTGTGTTGTTTCCTGCTGTCTGCCACATGCCCACTACTTTTAGGAATACTGTTCTCAGCAGGTACTCCCTGTTCTGTACTTGGCATAGTCTCCCAAGTGTAAGGCACCCAAAAAGGGCAAGACAAACCATAGCTTCATCTCTTTTCCATTCTTCTCAACAGGACAGGACTGACGAGGAGTAGGGGAAGCAGAAGACAGTGATGAACATAATTCTCTTACACTGGAAGAATTCGGAGGTTATTTATATCCACCTTTCACTGTCTCTGCAGGCACAATTGTGTCTAAAAATGTAATACCTGGATCAACAAAAATATAACAAAATGTTTCTTGGATCACAGAAATAAAGGTACTCCAAATAATAGGTCTGCAGTGGTCTTCACTAACATCATCAGAAAAAGTTTCACTGGGAGAAGAGTGAGACCTCACATCTCTGATTTGGCAAAGCATTTTACCCTTCAAAATGTCAGTTAGGAACTGCGTAATCACCAAAGCACTTTATTATGGACTTTACTTAAACATATTTAAATTTCAAGTGATTTAATAGGTTCTGAAGAGGAATTTCACCGTGAAAAAGGCTAGTATTAGTCTGGACAGTGAAGTGATACAGTAAATTAAGTACTAAGTACTTATACGAGACAAATAAAACCATATTTGCAACTATTGACATAATGTTTTCACTGCAGGTTTGACTTAGATTTGAATTGTGAATTTTCATCTGAACTGTGAATGTTTATCAGTATGCTTGATGATCTCTGAGTATTTTCTATTCAGAAATGCTGAGGTGTTCCTGTAAATCAGACTAGGTTTTAAGCTAGGAAATCTGTGATACTATATATTTTGAGGCATGTAGTAATAGAGTATTTTGTAAATGGCAGGTTTCTAAGTTTTATAAGAAGCAGTTTGGTAAATTTGCTTGGGATTTTATAGCGATGGACTTTTCATAACTGCACAGCACTTTATCCCTGATATTCAATAGTTTGCTGGTACCGTGTCAGGCATCATTTACTCGATAAACCCCTTAATTGCTCTAGAATACTTGATCTTTTTTTTTAGCACTTTCAGAAGTTAATCTAGCAGTTAATAAATAATTATTCCAGTGATAGCAAGACAAGCTAGATAAGCTCACTCTAAAAAAAATCATGTTAACAGGCACACAGTTTACCTAGGCTTTAAGCAATCATTTTCATTTCAGTATTCGGGACATGAAATGTAAAGAAACTGATAGCTTAACTTCTGATATTATGCTGTTACAGTTTGTATAGCTGGTGACATTTTTGTGCCCTTTTCCATTGTGTTTGAAATCTGTCTTGATCTGTCTCATCTAGCATGATTATTGTTCACCTTAGGCAATCCTTTCCTATTAATTTTGCCATGCAGCCTGAAATAAACCAGTGTGCATTTAAAGCAGGGAGTGCTGACAGTAGTTACTATTAAAGCCTGCCAGTCGGTTAGAAACAAATTTTGAAGAAATAAAGCCTTGTTTAGGTCTCAGTTTTAATTGGGAGTGGAAAAGATACTCTGTCCAAGGTTTTCTTCTAATAAAACAGGGAACATGCTGATACAGAACCTCCTCTGTGCACTGGGATGAATGTCAAAGCTGAAGGCTGCATTACTAAAAACTGAACTTAGAAAAGGAACTCCATGTCTTACAGTATTTTTGCCTTCACTGAAGATAAATTGTCTCTGCACATGTATTCTCTATCAGAACATCAGTGGTGGAAGACGACTTCTCTGTTCCTTCACTTTTGCAAACACAGTCTGAGAAAGGCTAATTCACTTTGTGGAAAATCTAAGAACCTGCTTCTGAAACAGGGGATTCTACAAGTAGATAATTCTTTAAAGATTCAACTCATGGTGGCTTGCTGAGTTAATCAAGTGAAGATCCATGCTACAACTGCACCACGTGGCCAGTGACCTAGTTCTAACTGGATCTTCAATATGTAAGAAAGGTCTCTTTTGGATGATCAGGATTATTCTTTCCACCCATTCAAGTGAACAAAAGAATTGGGTAGAAAACCAGATTTGCTGCTTTTCATGGTACAAGTTAGGACTTATCAAGGTCTCTGGTGCAAAACTGCTGTCAGTGCTGAACTGTGCATATCCTTCCATGCTGCTTCTAGAAAGGTGAAAGTACAGGTGTGAAAGGATGCAACAGTACAGGTGTGATATTACTAAGTGCAGTTGTGAATAAGCATGTAGAGGAGAAGAAGACTGTGAACTCCACTGCTACTGTGACTTAATGCAAAGTGAGTATGGAGGAACAGAATAGGTGAATAAATCTGTTCTGCTAGCTATTCAAATATTCACGTTGAGGGAAAGCAGAATTACTCAACTGAAGTGAGTAATTTTCTGTGAAAAGCTCCTTACAACATGCAGTTTTGTCAAAGAAATTAAAACATACATCCATTATGGAGCACTGCTGATGTATATCAGATTCTATAGGGATCATACTCCTACTGCTGTTTGTGATACATAAAATCAGTGGCAAACGACAGCTGTGATGCACCACTTCTCCTAAGAGAGAGCTAGGGTGCCTAGAGAGAACAGAGGCCTGTTTTTATTTTAATTCTACCAAAGACAGCCCGAGGACACAGGCTTAATGTCCAGCAGTGCAATGATGTGAAATCATAAAGAAAGAATGGGTGTAGTTAATGCTTAGTGATGGGATTCAACTCCAAAGCGATGTAAAAACTACTCAAGTTTCCCTCTCGAGTTGTAAAAATGCATTGAGTTCATCAAAACTCAAATCAGCTCAATGAATTCTTTTAACTCTCACCATGGACTTCTTCCTAAAACAGAGATGAAGCTCATATTCACAGGCCTAAAATTATAGCCTAATAAATAGTTACAACATCATTTTCTATGCATTTAATTTGCAAAAGCCTTTTTATCCCAATTACTCAGCTGTGTTCACTGGTTTCAAACTATTGTTGACTCATACAACTTTATTAGTTTATCAATGCCTTGAAACCTTAAAAATTTAAATCTGGTAATATAACAGGAAGTTGACCATGCAATATCCTAAAGCATAAACACACTACTGCTAAAGGAAGAAAATAACAAGGGAGATTATTTGAATACTTTATGTAAGTTTTTCCTGATTAAGGTAGCCCTTAAAGTTGACCAAAAAAATTTTAAAAAGGGTTATCAGCACTCACCTCCAGTGTAAAACCTATGACTTTGAAGCACTGCTCAATTAATTCAAACTGAGACTTATAAAAACTATTGTTCATGAAATCTTGCACTATTCTGAAATGATCGTTTTGAAGATACCTGAAAGAGTTGATGGATACAGAGTTAGAATGTAAATGAGGTGGAGAATTCAGCACCACATTTCTTAGTAATCAATTTATGTAAAAATAAACTGCATTACCTGGGAGGTCTATATTCTGGTAGTTTATAATGTGCCAGTTTTTTCTTTTCTGCCAGACCAGCATAAATATAATAAAAAATATGGAAATTCTTCTCTCCCCTGAAACAACAAAACCAACAAACCGGTTTAGTAATGTCACTATGTTGCATTTATTGATGACATACACAGTTATTAAACATTATTTTAATAACAGGCAAGGCTCATGCAAACTGTCAGAGGAATCGGAGGGAAATGTTATTACACAAGTTCCTGTGAAATGAACACCCTTCCTGTGCCATTGTGTGTTTGTCTGGAAGCTGCCAGGGTGGCTGCCTGGTGCTACAAGCAGCTATATGTTGCTTTGCCTTTGATGCGGTTGGTAGATGCTGGGTGAGATCTTGCACCTTGCTCACCCATCTGCATTAAATGGGCTGCTTAACCTCCAGTTATTTTAAAAAAAGCTTCTGACCATGGGAGAGCTATACACTCCTGATTTACACGTTCTGATACTCTTTATGTATCACATATGCAGTTTTATGAGATTTGTTTAAGGAACCCAGGAGACACTGAAACATAAAATCAGGAGTAGCAGGAGTAGTTTTCAGCTAGCTTGCAGATTTATAAGCTATTCAGATATCATTTATAAGAAAAAATCTCAGTACCTTATTCATCTTTGTGTTTTGATCCAAGATAATTTCCTGTACTGTAGGCCTACTCTGTAACCCCAAATTAGGTCAAATAGAGTTTTTCTACTTACACTGCCTGGTGGACCACTCTGGATTTTTCAAGGAGATACTCTGAAATCTGAGCTCCTACAACAGTGCCACCACAAGTGAATTTCATTTCCAAATATTTCCCAAATCTGCTCGAGTTATCATTGATGATAGTGCCTGCATTCCCAAATGCTTCTACGAGGTTATTCACTTGGAGGATCTTCTCCTGTAGAGTCCTGTTATTAGCCTGGATATGAAAAAGAGATTCCTTAAAATTATCAGAAATCATTTCAAATACATTCATTATTCTTTCCTCTTCTAGTTGCTATTGTGAAGTGTGACATCATCAGGGCAGCCATTCCCATGTGAATCCCATGGCTAGACAGGCATGTATATATGATGAAACCTGTCAGAATATACCAATCTGCAGGACTCATGGCTGGCTGGAAGAGATAACACACACAATGATAGCAACAACACCACCAGAACGAATCAATTTCTGTGGTCCAGCACTTGGGAGATGGTTCTTTGTTAGCCCACGCTTACTTCAGCACTGCACCATACCAACAGATCACATGCAAAATGGCACTTTGTTTAGATAATTATGGTGGTTACTTCCTAGAATGACCATATCCTGCTGACAGCAATCTGGTTGTGGAAGGAGGTGAAAAGCAAGAAGTGGATTTTATTTAGTAAAATAAAATACTTTTTGTTTGGGTGATTTGAAGACACTCAGTGGGACACACTAACAGTCACAGGCCTCGCTGCAGTGGGTACTTCCTTGTGGAATCCCCAAAAAGTTTTCAAGTGACCCTGTCCGTAGGTTCTGTTAATTAAGCCTAAGATAGCAAAGACTTACAAAGGCATCTCTTTTGAACCATACCTTGCCCAGGACAGTGAGCTGCTGAACCAGAAGATGGGCACTTTGTGTCTTGCCAGCTCCACTTTCTCCAGAAATAACGATACACTGCAGAGAACAAGAACGTGACTCTGAGTTTGTTACATATCTCTCAGCCTAGTAAAGGATGTAATTAAGACACCTCATCTTTACCTGATCGGAGTTGTATGTCACCATGGACTGATAACCTATGTCAGCCACAGCAAAAATATGAGGAGGGTTGGCAGTCCGTTTGGCTCCAATATACAGTTTGGAATGCTGAGTGTAAGAAAAATGAAAACATCATCAATGTCCCTTAAAAACTTTTTTTTTTTTTTTTTTTTTAATCAGAGTTTAGTTTTATTTTCAAATTAGTGTACAACACGCTGAGGTTACCAGCAGTGATGTTTTCTGACTGAGCTGTTACTACACTCACTATACCACGATTCTGTATGTACTCAGTACTCTAAAAATTGCTAAAAGATGAAGCACAATTTTGTATGATGTCAGACCTGATTATGCTATAAAACCCAAATTATTAGAAGAAAATTTGATGTTGACAGACATCAACTTATAATTTCATTTTATTTGTACTTCACATCCTCTTAGTATTTCTCTATGATATTGATGTAAAAAGTTCTTTTCTGTACCTGTCGTGTCTGATAAGTAATAATGCCAAATTATTGTATGACCAGACTTTCATATTTGTCTCCTCCTGTAAAATGGGGAGGCAAATTCACAAAAGTTAAAATTTTACAGGGTTGCTTTGTGAATTGTCTGATCAATTAAATAGCTATGGCTTCTCCAGCTCTCTTGGGAGAAAATGGCCCTAGCTCCTACCTCCAGCCATTCACAGTTCTCCATGGGAAGTGGAGAAGAATGAGTGCTCTTTCCCACAAAGAAGGATAAGATTCACCTAGATAAATGCACTGTCTGTACAGATACTACTTCTGAACTATCTGTTATGGGCAGCTAGTGCCTTTACACTCTGTGAGGTTCTAGTCAATTCATCTCATTAAGTTTAGAACAATTTATCTCATCCTGGAAAGAATGTTGAAAGTCACTACAATAGCAATAACCTCAAAAATCCTATTTCTGTCCATTGATTAAAGCAGATGACTTGCTCAGATATACCTGTTTGCACTTTAGATGTGATGTAGACATGATCTATACTATAGATATAAAGATATCAGAAATTAAGGGGTTTTGAGTTTCTCATTTCTCTGCTGAGATTCAGCATGTGATAAGGACACAGTGTCAACATGCTCTTGAAGAAACAACTGTACTGGTAATTCTGGTTTTCAGAGTGAAGTAAATCTAAAGAATGGTCTTACTTCACACTTAAATATTCATATTTTAATGGAAATCACTACTAGTTTAAAAGAACCAAACCTAGACTTTCACACCTGTGAAGAATAAATATCTACGTTCCGAAATGGATTGACAGCAATGAGAATGTCCCCAACATATGTGTAGATCTGATCCTTGGCGTAACTCTTCTGCAGCTGCTCTGTTACTGTATTCTGATGGAGAAAGAATAGGAACACTGAATCACACAAGGGAAAAAACAATTTTAAAATATTTTAAACTATATTTTAAAATATTTATGTAGTTACAATGAATAAGGATAGAGAAGGAAGGTGTTAATAGTCAGGAATACAACTGATCATGATCAAGAGCGAGTAACATTTTCAAACACCCTGGTATTCCTATTTTTTTGTTTCCAAACTCTCTTCAAAAAATATATACTTACGGATCCCTAAGTGGCTGTAGAAAAATGAGTTAATAAGTACTGCTTTAATTCAATTAATGAAAGGTTTCCATGAGACAGTCCTGTCTTCATTCCTAACACTACAGCTTCATGTAACATATCAAGCGAGAGCTATATGCTTGAATTCATAACTGCCATTACAGATGCTCTAACATTACTCAGTTATGGTAAGACACAGATGTTCAACTCTTTGAATCTTATTAATGTAAACAGAGTCCTTCCATATTAACAACCAGCTTCTGCTGTGCTGTGCAGAGCCAGTTCTCCCTGAACCAAGAAAAAAGAAAGGTCCCTTAGTGGCACACCCATCTCTTAAAATTAGCACTCACCCTCAGCTGCTTCTGCATACAGACCTGGGTTTGGGAAGTGCCTGGTTAGGTTTCCACTCAAAGCAGGATGAGGATGAAGAAATGCAAATCAGCCAAGGCTGGTTTGAATTAAATTTGAGACTATTCTGAGGTACACATGAAAATACTTAGGCCCTATTCCCATTGGAACGGAATGACTGGCAGCAGAGGACTACAGAAGGGATTGCTTTCCCTCCATATTATCTGTCCAGTGTTGTGCACTGTATTCAGGTTAATTTACTTAAAATCTGAATTCTCAACATCTGGAGAGGTTACATTTCTGTCACAGGAAAAGATAAGGAAAAAACTTCTGTTTTCCATTACCTTACTCTTTCCTTTTTTGGTTTTGAAGACTACCTTGATTTGACCATAACCAGATTCACATTAACAGATTTTTTAAGAGAACTTCTGCCCTTTCTGTCATTTTTTTTTCTTGCACCAATAGAAGGTCTCTTGTTTTGCTTTTCTGATGGGGTTATCTAACTGGAGGGGAAGTCTGAACGGATGAAAGGACACAGTTCTGAGAAGCTGCCATTCATATGTGAAAGTGTTTCTTATCTGGATTTGATTTATTAAAATACCACATAGTCAAATGATGCCTTTAGGTGGAGGGTTTCTGAGGGCTTTCCTGAGAACTCTTCACCTCTGAAGAGATGGATATATTTCTGGCTCATTTAGGTTTTTGTGTATCTTCTCTTTAGCTAAGATTGTTTATATGCTTTATGGCAAAAGATAAAGAACAGTCTTGTTAGCATATAGCTATTTCCAATATTTTAAAAATGCTGAGCTTTGTGCAGTAGATGAAGTTTGGATTAGCTCAGTTAGTATTAAACATTAAGTTCCTTTAACCAAGCTCCTGGATGATGGAAGATGTTCTGTGGGCTGTTAGCAATATCTAGTTTACCAGTGCAGAAGCCTCATTTAGTATTCCAGACTGACAAAGATACAATAGACCAGAGAAGTTTTACAGATAAGAGAATGTGAGTTATAGTCTATGCATAGCCTGGCAGAGGAAGAGTGACAGTTTGTTTACAACCACTGATGCCCTCTAAGACATGCAGATAATGTGTTGTGGCCTGATCCTTCTTTCTGTTTTTGAAGCTTGAAGCATAAACACAACAGACTTCCTCCCTCATGCATGTTCCCCTGCTTCCACTGGACTCACTCTTGAACTTTGACAAACCAGTGATATTTGTATCAGTAATTTTGTCAAAAGTTCACCAGAAGGCATTGATAGGTCAGAGTCTCAGCTGACATAAATTGATCTCGATGCATCTCCACACCAAAATAAGTCAGTGAGAACCCATCCTTGGAGAGTATGGTAAGCTAGTTTAAGCCAACATTATACATCTGAGCAACAGAGGAGAAGGTGCCTGTTCTTGGACCTGGACCAATTTCAGGTTAACACATCACTGCAAACTAGATATTTAGCTGTAATAAAATCCACTGATACACATCCTGTTAAGCAAATACAATGCTGCTACAATACTGCTCGGTCTAAGACTGTAACTACAGAGGATGTTTTAGTTTTGAGTTGGAACCATTCCTGACACGGTACATCTCATCTGAAATATTTGGCATAAACTGGCAAAATTCCATTGTACACTTACATGATTGAAGGGTGATAATATAGTTGAACCTGAAAATCAACAGCACAGCAGCACAGCATTGTGTTTCAATATGTGAACATCCCTCTCTGGGATAAAGTGAAAAAGGAGGTTCTTACCTCATCCAGTACCTCCAAGGTTGCTAAGTCATCTACCTCTTCCTGGTTTGAAACTAGAGACTTACTGTAGTTCCCTTTCTTTGTATGAATACGTTCAAATCTAGAAAAGAAAGACATGCAATTTCCTGATGTAAGGAAACACAGAGCAGAGCTTGCACCTGTAACCATCTTGAAGGCAATTTAACCAAAACATTACAGCTTTCCATTGTTCTGAATTCAAACACACAAATCTTTGAATAACAGGACAGGATGTAACTTCTTAGTGCAGTACACATGTACTTGATCATTCAAAATCTATGGTTTGATCTCACAACTGATGCCATGAAGATTTCACTATACACATCACATCTGTAAATCAGTATAGAAAAAAAAGAACGTATTTATAAAACACATAACTGTCAAACTCTGGCACCTATCTTCACAAAGAAAAATGTCACAGATAAAAATTATGGATAGGAGGTGTACGATGATATAGTATGACAAGGATGATGCAGACAAAACATTCAGGAAGAAAACCTTTTTAGCTTAGTGATGACAATACTCTAAAGCCTGGCTGAGATGTCCACCAGTGAAAACGTTATTCAGTCTTACAGAAATTAGCAAGAAAATTCCCAGACTTGGATCAGTTGCTATCCAAGAGTAAAGGTGTTGCTAAATAAAGCAAAAGGAGCAGACAATTCAAGGTTTACAATTCACATTAGTTATACTTGCTTTATGAGATGGGGGAAAATGGAAACTGGCTAAGTAACAGCAGAGTTCACAAACTAAATGAAGCTCATATGTGCAACAGGGCACAAACACGGAACATCTCCTGATTGGATCTCACTCCCCTTGATACTATAGGTAGGAAGACACCTATCAAACACATGGAGCATACACCATGGCAAATTGAGACAGCAGGAAAAGAGCATTATGCAAAACACACTTGCTCTTTACCTTAGTTCTAGACAAGACCAGGAAAATCAATTATTTAACTTTGGCATGAGTTAAAGCAGGCAGGTGATTTCTACCCAGGCAAGAACTTTGACAGTGAACAGAGGACAGGAGAAAGAGGGCAGTTACACCAGGATGTTACAATGTTAGAACATCAGAATGAATGAACATCACACTGATGAGGCAAGCTAAGAGGCTCCTGAACCCTTACAGTAAGATTTACTTCAGAATTTAATGGGCTATACCTGTTGAGCACTGCCTACTTCATGGGTGTTCCTTCAGGTTCTGCCATCAGTGCACTGATGGTGCCAGTGCAGAAAGTCAAGCAGGCACCCACTTGGCATCAGTTACAGATTGCCAGGACTGAAAAAGGGATGGAAGAAATGGGGAAATTATCCCCCCTCCTCCCCCAACTGTGAGTGCAATCAACATCTGAACAGTGGAACTGCAGGCAAGAGTGCCCTTCATCTAGCACCTCTTTCAATTTCACTTGTCTCTAACTGTCCTTCCCTGAAGGTGACAGAATGGCCTGTCCTCATCTGGGTGCCAATAATGGAGCAGTTTCTTTCTCCCTTAGGCAGCTACCACTGGAATCTTTCTATTGTCCATATTGCAAAGGCAGGAGTTCCACATCCCCAGCTGACTAATTCTGCCATTAATATCAAGACACAAGCATGTAAGACTTCACTGCAAGAGCTAGCATAGTTTCACGGTCTCTGTGCCAATATTGCAGCCCAATACCCAGTGTGGAGGCTAAGTGGCCAGGAAGCACAATGAACATACGGATCAATGGCATCTACATTGCCCTGATGGAAGAAAGGGACCAAGCCTTGCTAGTTTTACACCCAGATGTTTTGTAGACTACTCTCAGACTGTGGTTAGGACCTTGGAGCTGCATGGGAACACAACCTGCTTCCAAATGTTCTCCTTCTTTCAGTACTTACTACAGGTGAAAAAAAAGACTGTTGTAGATATAGTAGTAAGGATCATAGAATCATAGAATACCAGGCTGAAAGTGACTTCAAGTGAAAAGCACAGTTTAGATAGGATGGTTCAGCACCCTGTCCAGCTGAATCTTAAAACTATCCAATGTTGGGAACTCCACCATTTCCCTGGTGAGATTATTCCAATGGCTCATTGCCCTTGTGAAAAATTTTCCTCTGGTCTCCAGTTGGAATCTTCCGGGAATAACTTGTATCCATTACCTCTCATCTTTTCCATGTGAGTCCTTGAAAGAAGGGAGTCTACGTATTCTCTGTAGCCACCCTTTACTAGACCATGGTGATAAGGTCTCCCCTAAGCCTTCTTTTCTCAAGGCTGAACAAACCCAGTTCTCTCAGCCTTTCCTCATATGCAGCTTCCCAGTCCTTTGATCTTCTCTGTGGCCCTTCTCTGGACCCTCTCCAGCCTGTCCACATCTGTTTTGTACAGCGGGGACCAAATTTGGACACTGTATTCAAGTTGTGACCTGATAGCTGCTGAATAGAGTGGGATAACAACTTCTTTATCTCTGCCCTTGTTGATGGCGAGGCTGAATTACACAGAGGTGAAAAGCAAGGGGAATACTACACAGCACAGTACTAGAGCCTTACTAGTGCCATGCACCACAGAACATGCAACGCATGGGCCTATGCCAACATACATACTGCAAATAGATAAAAAGAGATGCAGGAGGACTGTGTGCCTCTGAGTGTGTGTGGGGGCGGCTGTTTTGCAGACTTTGCTGCAATAAATCCATAACTGGGCTATAATTTGGTATGGATTTTATGTGCTGAAGGAGAAAACACACCAGAACGCAAGCAGGCAGGATCAAAAGAGATGGGTCTGGTGCAAAGCAATCACAACTTTCCTAGGTCTGACCTCTTCTTCCTTTTCATTTGGAACCCATTAGTACCACGAGAGCTGTTCTGGTAGTACTGTCCTTGCAAGAACACTGTGAGACAATTTTTGGTTGTATGTATTCCCAGGCTGTATTAAAAAGGATGTGGTAATATTAAGATTTAAATTAACACTTCAGCCTTATATGGTCTGCTGCTGCTCAATTTGCATTTACCAGCTAAAGAGTATTACTGAATTCAAACACAGAGGTGCAGGCAAAATCCTACCTGCTCAATATAAATTTGTCCCCTCTATAACCCACACTCCTATTTATACCTCTTTTTAACAGATTCAGTTGAAAATTCAGATTTGGACAGTTGAAACAATTTCCCCTTTGCTCCTGCATGAAGGTCATTTTGTGTCCAGAGGATGCATCTAGTATCACTATGATTTTGGGAAAGACCTATCAACATACGTGTGAGGGAAATATGTGGGAACTGCAGAAGAGCTCTGCTCTTCTTTTTTTTTTCCATTGCTGAAGAAAGACCCAAACCAAGACATCTGTTGTTATGCTTTCCATTTCTAGTGGAATTGATACACATTGAATACACTTTTTAGTAAAAAAATACTACTGCAGATCAGTAAGAGAGTGGTATTTCCCAAGATTTGTTTCAATTACCATTTTTCATTCAATGGAGGAAGTTAACAACTGCCTTGCAGGAAGTGAGGTCAATGCTCCAGTCATGGAAACTTTTCTTTTTCTATTTTTTTTTTCTTTCTTTCTTTTAAAGAAACAATCTCTATTTATTCCAAGGAAGTTTAATTGCATAAAATTGATTCTCCTGTAATCCTCTTCAGCTGACATTATGAGAACACTAGTGCTTGTTAAACCAGATTATATTCTCCGTTCCCCAGAGTACAGCAGAGTGGCAGATTTGCAGAGCACAATATTTTTCTGCTTTGCTGTCAAAGGGCACAGACCCCTCAAGGGCAGTTATACTGCTTCACTTGCTAAAACTCCAAGCACTTAAAAAAAACCCACATCAGTGCTGCTGACATCAACGCTGAAATTTCATTATCGTCATGCACATAGACACTGTGAACTGAAATAACCATGTTTCTCCTTTCTGTTCAGAAATTATTTGTTGGAGGCATTAGATCTCACAGCCATGCTGGACAAGCAATTCAAGCAGCTAAAGGCCAAGAACATCAACCCAGTATGGACAAGAAAATGAGTCAAGGCAGCATTGTTTCTGTGCATCTTCCTTCGCACTCCTCCGCTTATCTTTCAAGAATCAGTTAAATCAAAGTGAGGGAACTGCAGCTTTTTTTTTTTCTTCAAATTGTCAGAATGGATTTAAAAGATTTCTGGTAGCTCCAAAAATACCATGAAAAGGGAAGTGTGACTCATGATGCCTTGTTGAACTCTGCCTAAACTGGTTGGAGAATTGTCTACAGACTAAAAAGTGACAGGAAAAGGGCTGGCCTCAGTCTGGGTGTAAAGAAGAAACTAAAAGCAATAATGCTTTCTATAAGGTGAAGGTAGAAATGGCTATACACCTCCCAGGAGTTACAAAAAGCATTACAAGTGACAAATGAAATTGAAGCAACACAGGGAAACCTGTACCGGATCTGTCATTGCTGGTCATTCTATTTCTCTGGAGGCTGCACAGAGCAATTTTAATTCACACTTAAGATAAAAAATGTGTCTTTGATAGATGTAGCTGGTGAAATATGCTTAAATAAAAATATAGTCTAGCATCTATGCAAAATCTGTACCTGAATTCAGAAAACTGTTTTGATAAGACTCCAGCTGTGTCTGTACAATGCCTTGCAGACAAACCTGTGCTCCCTCTGTGTTTCAGTGACTGCACAGCACTGGCTGCAGTCTCAGGGAGCTGGGCTCAAGCTAATGCAATGTTGCTGAGAGCATCGTGCTGCCCAGCAGAGCTGTGGGGATTTTGATTCAGGGGTGGCCCATGTCCAGCCTGTTGGGTCATGCCCTGCTCTGCGCAATCTGTTTGTCAAAGTCTGTCCTGGTTTACCATGCCCTGCAAAAAAGCAGATTGTGGGTCCTTCATAACAGTATCAAGAAATGGCTGTGCCCCTAACAAATTTCTGGGAAAAAAATGTGTTCTTAAAACTAAGCAAGTATGGGATCTCTCTTGGCATTTGTTCTTATTTATCCTCATGTATCTAGCCCATTCTCTGAGGTCAGAACCATACTGAGAAGATGAAGGAGACGCTCAAAACTTAAGCAACACCTGGTGAGGTATCCCATCTTCAGGAGAAATGAGTTGCTGAGCAAATGTACTGACACAATAAAGAAGCAGTTGCAGAGCATTGCTTCCAGGGAGTCCTAAATGCAAAAGAAAAGTCTTTTTCTCCTGTTTTGCTTCAAGAGGTAAACTATTATTCATCCAGGCATTGTTTAAGTCTATTTTATCATATGGAAGGATATTTTCTTCTGCTGTAGAGATGCTAGAAGCATATGGGACTGGAGATCTGCTTATTCTAAGGCCTGTATTGCCAGACATTTTTATTGCTTCTACAGCCTGAGAGCAGTTTGCTGCATGGCCATCTTATGTAGGAGTGTCCTCAATACAGGAATACACAGTCCTTCTTGGCACAATAAAGCCCACACTGAGTTACAGGAGAGGAAGAAGTGGCTTGAAGTGCTCAAGGATTAGTCTTGACCTCCAAAGCCTCAAGTTTAAGACCCTACTCTGACCCAGATTTCCTCTGGACACCTTGACCAAGTCAGCCTGGGACTCTATGAGAGATCTTACTCTGCTCATACTGTCTCTGTCAAGCTAGTGTGGTGATCTCCTACCCTCTTGCTACAGCCTGCCCTGCAGGACTGAGCTTGAAGGATTCCTGTCAGCTGCTTCTCACTGGCAGGATGAGTCAAAAAGACAGAGACAGAGATAACACCCAGAAAATCAGTGACACAAGTCTGTGCAATCCGGGAAAGTCATGGAAGGAAACTAATGGCACTCCCTGCTTTTAATAGTGGTGAATAAATTGACAAACACCATTATGCACGTTGTACATGAACCTCCCTGAACTTTTCAAATAGTTAAATAGAGCAACTGTTTAGCACCCTGTCACTGGATTTCAGTGCTATCTCTACATGGCCAATATAGAAGGACAAAAATCTTAAGAGCTTAATTCTTCGTATCTGTATCACCTTGCAGTAGGATGGGTCTCTTTCCCATATTTATTTAGGGGGCATATAAAGATGAGTTTCTTAATGGGGGGACCACAGTCAGCTGCTGAAATCTAGGTGCAGTGAATATCCCTCATATATGCAGCTCACTCTGGAATGAGTCATAATTCCCAGGAAATACACGATGTACTAATCATTGCACATTTCTGCAGATACTATTGTAAAAACAGTCAAGAATAAGACAGCCAAACAAGTCAGGATAAAAGTCTTACAAGCCTGTCAGGTGTAGATGTGACAGTTCTGAAGGCCATTTCAAAGACAGCTATTTCTGTTGCAAAGTAAAACTCTTTACAATGCAGTCTCTTTTCCTTATTTGGCCTAGCGAGAAGTGTATTTTTAGAACAGTTTGGGGGTATATGCTGCAGCACTCATTTATAGTCATTATTTTCATCACTAATTACAAATTTTAACAGCTATAATGTGACTTACAAGAACGTTAAGTATGTGATTGAGGGATTCCCTAAAAATGAGGGGAAATAAGCAGTGTCCAAAGGTGAATGATGAGACTCAAATGAGGTTATTGTTTCTTCATTAGAGAATTTATCTTCTTTTCATTACAGATTGTTCAATAAAACCCATTATCATGCTTTTTGTGTCACTAACAACACAGAAAATAACTGGAATACAGTACTTAAAGAGCTAGGTTGCCCTGAGGACCAGCATAACAGATACAGGATGAAGTTTATTTGTATAAAACTCAAGATCATACTACAAGGATGTTAAGAGAATTTTTTCTATTAGTTGAAAGTCCATCATTTTGAAAAGACTGAGAGAAAAGAAGTATCAAGATGATTATGAGTCATGAACCCCTCTGAAAAGAGGCAAATACCACCTTATGAAGCTGCACAGTGAAAAAAGGCTTTTCTTGCCATAGCCATGGCAAAGGCAACTCTATCAGATGCCCAGGGCTTTTGTCCCGAAAGTGACTCTCCTCACCAGGAAATCACAGTTCAGCGAGAACTCAAATGTTAAACAAAAAAGAACCCCCTAAATTAATTGCACTTATCATGCAACTTTGCCTGCTTCACCTCCTCCCTAATATAAATTTGTCTCCTATAGCTTACTTCAGCACTCCACACAGGAGATTTTAGCAGTGTTTCAGTCAAGATGTTGTGGGAAATTGTTAATGCATCAAGGGATATTTTCTCATGGTCTTCCCATTGCAATTTCAGCCTGAGACCTGAGCTAAGAAAGGTTACGTTGCAAACAGATATTTTTAGCATAAAGAAGTGATGAGTTTAGAGAAAAATGTATTGTGTTTGCTCAAAGTAAAAAAAGTAGAATTTGTAATTCCCTTAAACTCTGGTTCATTTGAAGAATGATCAGTTAATAAAACACAGTCTAAATGGGACAAAGAAAGTACCAATAGATCATCCTATTCCTGTGCCATTCTACTGTTCTATGCACATGCAAATTGGGCCACTTTCTTTATGTTTGTATTGTACAGGAAAAGAAAGTTCAAGTAATTTGCATTATGCAGCATTTAGATGAGAAAATGAAAGGGTTTAAAAATAAGTAGGACTTGATAGAAAACAAACATGAGTTCTACAAAATGGGTAAAAAAGCTTACAATACTTAATTGACTTAGAAGCTTAATTCTCAAAAACTATTTAGGCTTTGAAATGACCAAGGTCAGAAGTGTCATCAGGATTTCAACTCATGTAATGTAGTGTTTTGGACTTACTTTATCACAGATAATTTCTCTGTGTTTTATAAATTAATACTTTTAAAGGTCTGGAGAATGTTGCTGTTTTAGTGTTCAGCACTGATATCTGGCAAACTTATTTCAATTCCAGAATCTTTCTGGATTAAGCAGATGCGAAGTCTGCATAATATAGAACATATAAAGCCAGTCTAAGGCTTAAATTAAAGCCAACTACATAGTTTTTTACTGAAATGCCAGAAAAGAGAAACTACTACTCATCCCACATCTACTTAAAGTCCAAGAAAACTTGAAAATCATAATTTGTTTAGAAATGTATTTTTTATTATCTTCAAGGCAGAGAGTAAAGAGAAAATTCTCAAAAATTAGAACTCAAGCCTGCTGTATATATTGTTACTAAAAATATCTGTGAAAGGAAATGTGTCAGATTTTAGTAGGCTTTTTCCATACAGATGATAATGCCAGAACATCCTTTAAATTTTATATTCCATTAAAAAAAAAGTTGTGATCCTTTACCATGAAGCACAGGAGCAGTCACACCAGTAGTACATCAATACCAATCTACTACGTTTCACATCTGACACTATTTCAGTGTACTGGGTGAGGTTTTTTAAACTGTAAAATTGAGCCAAGCCATTTTCAGTTGCTCTAATTAACAGCCATCAGGTGTTAAGTGATTTATTCAGAATTGATATTACTAAATATTAGCAGAAGAAATAAAGTATCTATTCAATAAGACATAAGATTTGAAGTTTGCCAAACAAGGTCTGGTACCACTACCACTTCTTTCACAGAGTGGCATCCAATACTTCAGGAACCTGACTAGTTATTTTTAGCATACTTGCGTAAACTAAACATTATTTGACCATGCAAATGTAAGAAAATGTCAAACATTAATTTCACCTCACCTTAGCTTTCTGAGAGCTGGGATCCTACTCTGCACCTTGAGTCACAGGAGAAAGGGGAGGTACTTCTAAAGACTGTTTCACCCCATATGTGAATCTTGATGACCCTCTCTTTCCATTCGCTCTATAGGAGACCCCAAAGATTAAGCTCTCTATTTTTTTGTCTAGTTAGAGTACTAACCATTCTGAAACAGTGAAAGTATCAACATTGTCCCAACTGGTCTACTTTTTAGCTACTTTTACCTTGCCTTTTCAGTGACTCCCATTTGTTGATGAACATCAATAAATTCCATGAGTTGCCTTTGTAGCACGTTTTCTTTTCCTTCAATTTGCTTAATAAAATCATGCTGCAAAAGACTAGATACTGTCGGACGCTTCTCATAATCTTTAGTCAAGCACCTGTGCTGGCAGAAAAAGCATACAATCATTGAGGGATCACTGTTACATTTTGAAAGGCTTGTCTGTGGTTCATTCGCACCTTCAAAATAAATACATCCATCTTAATCACAACAGCTCTGAACTGAAAACTGTTAAGAATTCACAGAATTGCTGAGTCCAAGAAGTTATCTGACTGCATTTTAAAACTAAATTTTCTTTAAATCAAGGAAAAGAGAAACATCAAGTGTGTCAAAGTGTTATTTCTTGTTTTAAATCTGGAGCCTCACTCCGAAGTCAAACTGGATTTACAAAATGGGTTTTTTAAGGAAAAGTATTAGCAGCAAGAGACCGACACAGACAACACAAAGGTATTTTACATGTAACATTTACACATGTTTCATATTCAGCTACAGTGGTCTCAATTGTTACTCACTTGTTAATGAAGTCATTGAATTCAGGTGACCACAGTTCAGGCTGCTGTAGTGTTGGAGGAGGATTCCTGCAAAGGTCAGTGATGATAAGTTAATAAGCTACTCAATTCAGAAAAACAATATGTGAAGGCAGGCTGAGTAATGAGTTTTAGAAGGCCACAGAAAAAAATATTGATTTCCACTAGTAAAAGGAGCATGGGTATATGATACGAGGCCTCACTGGCTCTCCTACTTTACATAACTAACAAGGAGAAATAGCATGGAGATGATCTACCAAGCGTAGCTAAGAATCACTATAATTTTTTTAATCAAATCAATAAAAAGAAATGAAACTAACAACCCATTAATCACTATTCAATAGTAATGGCAAGTTTCTCTTTTCAAGCCTGAAACAATATACTTTCTTAAGAGACTTTTTTAAAAAAAAAATCTATTTTAAGTTTTCCCAGAAGGACTAAATTAATCAACCTGCTGAACAAAGAGGCAGAAGGAACTAGCTCTTTATTAGCTATTTCTCATTCATCAGAAGATAATCAGAAGTCAAGTGAAGGAATAAATACAGATCTATTGTAAAGAAAAACTACTACTTTCTTTTGCTGTTAAAGATGTTTATTCTAGCTGTTAATTTGGTTCAAATCATTTTAACAGTCTTCTTCCATTCAAGCAGAGGCCATTTTCACTGAGTATAGTCATGAAGACAAAAGGAAACGACCTATAGATGAGGTGACTTTCCTGTCTATTTTCAATCAGCCATCATGACTGCTTTTAAGTGCTGATTAATGTTTATCACTTTCAGGTTTTACTTAATAGGATGAAAGGGTATTGGTCTTGTATTTGCTCCAGGGCAGAAAGGTGCTGAGTATTTGTAAGGGCATAAGCCAGATGTTTTTTTGAAGGCCAGGCTGCAATGACTGACCACAGCAGTCTGTAACTACTTTTCACATAGTGAGTAAAAGTAAGAAGAGCATTCACACTCTGCTTCAGTGTTATCAGACAAGACTTCTTAAACTTGAAGAGAATTTAAATTAATTTGGGTTACTTGGCTGAAAAGGACCTGAAGCACTCTGGCATACTATGTGGTCTCAAGTGTTGTGGTACTGCTCCCAGTGTTAGAATGAAATCCACGAACTGCTGTATGATCATCCCCTACAAACTTTGAGACTGATGTTCTTTGAAAGACTGTAAGCAGCACTTTGGGTACTTTTATCTCCAGCTTCAAAGAAAACACGAAAGAAGTTGCTATTTGCACGGCCCAAGGACAGCAACACTGCAAGGGCTAAGAGCAGGACAAGCTGATAAAAAGTGGCAGCCTAAATGTATGCGAGTGGTGGAACAATACTTAACTTCAAAGGACATGAGATAAACCAGGTATGGGGCCTGTTCACCACAGTGGAATACTCAGACTCTGTATTTCTATCATAAGTCATTCTTTGTAATGGAATATACTGGGCAGCAGTCCACTCAGGAGAAGGCCTTATGGCTTTTTCTCAAATGTAGCCCCACTCAGCTTTGAACTCCTCAATGTGTGCACACGGTTGAAGCAGAGCCTTCAGAAAATACAGCTGGACAAAGTATTTCTAACATCCTCCTAGACTAAATAATATGAAGAAACTTATACAGTCTAACTTGACTATAAGTGAACTTACACAGTCTAAGCTTGAAGAAAGTAACAGTTAAGGAAAAAGTTCAGTCTAGCCTGACAACAAATAAAAGCATCAAAATATTACCTTGGTATTTTGAAGAGTGCCCTCATAGGGTGCAAATCAGCAAGGGGTGGATCTCCATCTCCCAACTCTATTGCAGTAATTCCCAGTGACCACGCATCACATCTGGCATCATAGGAGCTATCTAGCTGCTGCTCACAGGCAATCACCTGTTGGAGTAAAAGACTGGGATTGTCATTGGATGGTCAGATGTCCAAATTTAAGAGCACACCCACAGTTGGGGGAATCTCATACAGGATGAAAATACTCTGAAATAAACAGACTTGGACACATTTAGCAAGCTAAAGCATCCTGCTGCTGAAAAAACCCAGTGCTTAAGCTAGAGAAAGCAGATGTCCAGGAACACCAGGTTGCCTGATGTAACAAATGGATTCAAATACTTGGGTTTTTCAGCTGAAAACTGATGGTAAACTACATTTCGTGTCTGAGGAAAGTAGAAGGAAATTCAGCAACTCTAAATCTTTCTCCTATGGATTATCCTTGCAAAATAACTAACGGAGCTGTACTGCTCTCCCTATGAAGTGAAACAAGCAGGAGAGCAGAAGCTGAATTCACTATCTCCTTCTCTTGAAACTGGCTGAATAAGATCAAGCTAATTTCTCAACAATGTGTTTGGTACTGGATTACAGCAAATGCATTTAATTTTAAATACGTTTCATTTCATCCACAATGTCAGATGAATCTAGAATTTTGCATCCTATTAGCTACAGGTCTAAACCAAGGTGGATGCTGTTAGCTACATGGCTAGATCAATAATCAGAGTAAAAAATATATGTGTATATACAGAGTAGTTTCATGTGCTGTAATGTGGTTTTGTACACACACAAATAGTATAAGTACATTGACCTATTTATAATGAGATATTTTTCCTGCATCAGCTTAGAATCTATCCTTATATCCTTCAATTCCAGGCGGTAAAAATCCCTATAGATACACAGCAAATCTTATTCATTCATAATAACCTCTTCCATTTCTTGCTGCCAGCTATGGATATATACTATTAAAAAATTTCCAGGTGTAGAAAAGAAAACAAAATCTATAATCTATCACAGTACTGCCCTGGGTTCCTTCCATCCATGGGGAGATGAGATACCTATAGTTTCAGAGCTTGGAAGGCTGGAAAGGATGAATGGTAGTACTCTTTTTTAACATTTTAGCATACAACTCAACATCTTGCTCTCTGGGTCTAACCTTGTAATTTCAAAAATACTCCATTTTAACTTAATCCTCGCAGATGTGTAAGAAAGAAGGTTTAAAACACTTTTTAAAAAGACATTGTTATTTCATTTGGTGAAAGAACTGCTGGTCGGGAAGAAAGACAAAGAAAGAGTAGAAATGCAGAATGCAGCAGCTTGAATACCAGTGACAAAATGTTTGGAAAGATGAATCTAACCTCTGGAGCCATCCAGAACGGGGTGCCCACGGAGGTGTTGCGACGGAGACGAGTGCTGGTCAGCTGAGCAGACACACCTGGAAGAACGAAGGGAAGCTGTAATCAGAGCAACTGCTATTTCCATCCAGGACAGCCCTTCTGAACAGTGACAGCCTCATCGTGTCATGCTATGACTTCCTCTGCAGGTGAATCTCAAATACATCTTTCCAGTTGTCTGGAAAGAGAGGCCCAGTCCTCAAAGGTACTCGGTGCTTCAGCTGAGGTTCTCTTCATTCTTTGTTTCCAGTGACTTCAGCAGGACCAGGATTTAGTTTCATTAGTAACCTGACTCCATATATTTTGACTGGCTAATTACAGTTTTTCTATATCCTGTTTCAGGAGAGCAGTAAAGCACTCTGGGGGGAGGAAAAAAGTACTGTACCTTCCACCGATTCTTTTTTTTTGTTATTAATGCTCTATACTGACACTAGACCTCTGTTTCATTATTTATATATTTCAGATTGAACAGTATAAAAGATACTTATTCTCATCTCTTAGCTGGTCTGCCATAAAAAGAAACAACAAAACAGTGAAACCTGAGATATTCTTACAAAATCAGAAGTCTCTCCATGCTGAAAGCACATTCTCAAAGCAACAACTAATGCCTGCAGATCAGCTTTGCAACATGAGATGTAGTTTTAGGAATTAACTATTTCAGGCCAAGAGCTGGAAAGTGAACCCTGAAGTCTAAAGCTTCCTTATGGTTTTAAATTAAAAGACACTGAAATATTAGGAATTCGAGTGGGCTGCAGCACACTTCTGACCACCGTGCCCTCAATTTCTTACAGAACAAGGGTGTATTGGTTGGAAATATCGCTACTGGTGCAAAGTGGAGAGCACAATACATGGAGACAAACAGCCCCTCAGCTAGCGTGTCCTGAACTACTGTGGATTTATGAAGCACAGTCAACTGTGAGGTCCACGTGTGGAGAAAAACAACCCCTGCACTAGCAAGTCCTGAACTGTTACGGATCTGAGTATAGCCAACGGTTCACCAGAGGCATATTCTGGAGTGCCGATATCATGGATGGCAAAAAAGGTGCTGTGTTCTTCTGTTGTTCCAACCTCAGTCTGAACTCACTTATTTTGCCTTCTTACATACATCTGCTTTCTCTTTAAACAAGTATCAAGACTCAGTTTCACTGTGAGTCCCATTTCATCCTTCTGAAATATATGAAGCTCCCGTGAGCATCACTGGCCCGTTTCAACTCTGTATTGTCTGGTTTGCACACGTTTGACCTTACCTTCCTGAAAACCCTGCAGGTGGTTGGTAACAGGAGCAATTCACATTCATTCCCCAGTGGACAGGATAACTAACCCTCTGTCTAGATAGGAGTTGATTGGTTTGGGTTTTTTCAGTGGTGGTTCATAAACCATCAAGGGCTTGGTCTGTTTTTCCACTCTAAAGCTACATGTTCAGCTCCGATTCAAAAAATATCTTCATTTGTGCATGACAGAAATTTATACAGAAATAAGGCAGCAAGAAAGATACTCCCTGTTCATTTGAGACAAAGACAACCCTTGCTTTTGTGGCTGCCTCCCTCTAATCTACTCCAGGCTTGAGAAAGTTGAATCTCTTTCTCTCTCCATGCCTGCAGAAAGCCCAAAACACAATGTTTGCACCATGGAAAACACGACAATGCGAGTCTTAGCACAAAGTCCATCAATCCTCCTTCAGCTCAGCTAAGCAGGGGCTTTGGTTTTGCTACCTCAAGGAGTTGTCTGAGGTCCAGCTTCCGGCTCATGGAGTCTGTGGCTGTTCTGAGCCCTAACAAAACACGTCATTCAGAGAGCAAGGACTCGGCCCCTATCAACCCAGGTCTGTCACCATCGCAGTGATGCCAACGGACACCATTGCATGATCCTGGGCTTTGGAGGGAGAGGAGGCTGCTCTCCCCTCTCCCTTACTACATGTTGTGGGAGTCCCCTGTGCTAAGTTCTTGTCTGCAGTCTTGGATGAGGAAACAGAATGCAGATCTGCAGGCAAAGAAAGGCACTAACTAAATTTTTATTCCACTGTCAGGTTTTATAAGTAATCTTAATTTTCTATAGAGATAAGGAACAAAATAAAAAACCAACATTAATGTGCACAATTTTCGCTGTCTATGCACTGTTGGGTTTTTTTCTCATTGAACTGTAATTATTAAATACACTGAAGGATTTTTTCCTCCTTCCCCATTTAATTCAGTAAAAAGCTGATTTAATTTGAATTGTTCACCACTACTTTCTTTAGGCTCTTGGGTTTTTTTGTGTGCTTTTTGTTTGGTTGTTTTTTATCTTTTTGCTCTTAGCAGTAAAGTGGCATTTCAGATTATGGAGTGTAGGTCTTACGACAAATGATATTTCCTTCGGCTTTTTCTGTGCATAGAAGAAAGAGGATGTAATTCTACACTTAGTAACATTTCTTCCAGCATTTCAGTAACCAGTCAAGCATAGAGCTGGCCAGCTTTTTTTAACTTGTGTATTTTCTAACAAAAACCTCTTGCTCCTCCCCTTCCCCTTTACTACTGCTTTGTTGCAAAATGAGTTAAACGTTCTCCTACGAAAATCTAAAAGCATGTCATAAAATGGTGTATTATTATACACAAATTGTAAGTCTCATGGAAGCAAAGAGCTTAATAAATAAGAATAAAGAATACATAGTGCATATAGATGGAAAAAGGCTTCCCCCCCCCCCCCCCCCCCCCCCCAAATTAGTTTACTAATAAAATCTGGAAATTAGAAGACTTACACCATGAGTATTGTTCAACCTTTTCATTGCAAAAACTGGCATATTGGAATAATATTTCAAGTAAAGCCACCTACTTATGACCTTAGCACTCAATAAAAGAAAAACTGCAGAAATGACCTCCTTATTATTAGGAAAGATTTGTCTCATAGTAGCACCCAATCTGAGCAGACACTGTTCTTTTCTGATCTGGGAGGCTACACGACATTGTTTTGGGATCACGTCCTGTAACAAAAGCATGCACATTTTACTGGTTGATGCTAATGGAGGAATGGTGAGCCCTAGCAAGTTCTACTACATTCACATTTGTCATGCAGCAGGGAGACAGCATTCCCAACATGCTAGCCACTTGTATTTATACATAAAAATGCAGATGTTACCTCGAAGAGCTTACACTCTAGCCCTCATGCTGCCTCTGGCTACCTCTTCATAACCCTTCTTCATCCGTGCCTTCAGTGGCCACTTCCCTAACAAAGTATCCTCTTTGTGACCTTAACATGCAGCAAGAACCTGCAACTCAGCCAACAAGCTCGTCTCTCACTGTTAACCTTGCAAATCTAAACAGGCTGAAATGCTTTAAATTATTTCCCAATATATATTTTTTAATCTCCTAAAGAAACAGATGTAAAGCAGGAGCAGCAACTTCCCCTTAAAGCTACTGGCAGATATGTTTTGTCATTCCTGTTCTATGCTGTTTGCTGCAGAAAGTGGCCTGTCCTTCCTTGCCTCTCTGTCCAATGCTGTGAAGGCAGTCCCCAATAAATCACTCAACTCCACCTTTTTAATATAGCTGGAGGTAAGAAGACCTAACAGTTTAAGGTCTTCCTGGAGCACCCTATGCTTCACTTTGAGAAGAAGCTGCCATTCTTGTCAGGATGCAGACAGGGAAGTAGCTACTTCCCACACAACAATGGTGAGGTCATAACTCAAGTCCTCTGTAATTGCTGTTATCTTTGACATTGTTTCATTTCTTTGTTTGCTTCTTTCAGATTGTATTGGTTTAAAGGTACATACCCAGACAGGGTAATTTCAGACAGATCATCCAAAATGCATACAAATGCTAATAAAGTAATATGCGTAATTCCTTCACATTCCATAATGACAAAAGACAACGGGGAAAGAGCAAGATTAAAACAAAGCAATCCTGATAGTCCAAATGGCAAACATCACAGCACGCCAGGTGCATAACTACATGCAAGTGTATTGCAAGTATGGTGGCAACCCCATGAAGACTGTAGAGATCAGAGAGCTTCTCCCAGATTTAATTACTTAGTACGGATAAAAGTATACAGATATGTAATAGAAAATGTTACTAACAGGCCAAAAGGATGTAATTGTGACTTTACAAGAGATATTTCAGGAACTTTTGGAAACAATTTCAAGACTCAAAATTCCATATTTCACAGACTATCAACTGACCCCAAAAGCAAGCTTTTAAATGAAAAAAGGACAGAGGCAATATTGTTTCCTAGGGTGAGTTGTTGACAGAAAAGCATGTTTGAGAATTTCTCCTCAGTGGTAAGTGCTCAAATTAAATCTAGAACTAAAATCAGGTTCTGACCAATAAGATGGAAATAAAGAAATAATGAAACAAAGTTGAAATGAGGACCCCCAACACTAGAATTTTCAGCAGCTATTTGTGTTGAAAGGTATTACATTTATTATGATGAGTCACGGCTTCCTTCCTCATGAATCCATGCCACCCACTCCTAGTGACCTTCTTGTCCTTTATATGTTTAGAAATGATATCCAGGATTATTTGCTCCATTACTTTCCCAGGAATCAAAGTGCGGCTGACCAGCCTGTAGTTCTCTGAATCCTCCTCTTGCCTTTCCTGAAGACAGGAGTGACAACAGGTTTCTTCCAGTCCTCAGGAACCTTCCCCAATCATCAAGACCTTTCAAATATTATCAGCAGTGGCCTTGCAATGGCATCAGCCAGCTCCGTCAGCACTCTTGGATACATCCCATCAAGTCCTGTGGACTTGTGTACATCCAATTCATTTAAATGACCCTTAACTGGAAGCCCCTACAGAGGCTAAGTTTTCCTTGCTCCAGACTTTCCCACTGGTCTCAGGGATCTGGGATTCCTGAAGGCCAGTCTTACAACTAAAGACAGTTTCAAAGAAGACACTGAGTGCCTCAGCCTTTTCCATGCCCTTTGTTGGCACATCCCCTGTCTTTAATACATATAGTGTTTTAATGATGAAAACTAGACTTTCCGAAACACACAGAAAAACATGCACCACAGACACAAATCCTTAACTGAAATTAGATGTATCCAAAAGATAACCAAAAGGCCCTTTACAATTCCAGAAAGATGAAAAGCTTACTATCCAAGAAGACCATGTATATGAGCTCCCTGGGACATGAAAAATATATGGTGTTTACTACAAAACAAAGAGGCATGGAGCAAAAGGGCATAAAAACTTAGCCTGTGCTATAAGATATAGGATGATAGAAATGGAAACTAAAGCAATCATGGTCTTTCACAGTAAACTCACCAAGAGGATTAAAGACAAAGAAAAGGTAATGTTAAGCATATAAGGAAGAAAATGAAAACCCTAAGTCAAATACAGAATCATTACAAGGTACATACTGATAATACAATAGCAGAAAGACCTAAAAAAAAAAAAAAAGAGCAGAATGTTCATTGTATCTGTGAGATATATAATCTTTTTTACATAAAAGGTTTTAATACAGCATCTTTCTTTAACAAAATCTGAGAACTTTCATTTTCCAGAAGACTGGGCAGGGTGGTGTGGCAGCACACTCTAGCTTCCCTTTTTCTGTGATTCTGATTGCACCCTTTCTCCCTGGCCTCCAGTAGACCAGGTGACCACAGGCTGCCCACCACATGCTCCTGATGGTTCAGTGTGGCACAAGGCCAATAATTATAATCAAATCTCATGCTCCGGGGCTTCAGCTGCTTTCCTGAAAGGGAGGCACAGGAACATTTGTTTTCCTGCTGCACAGTTGGCCAGATGTATTTCGATAGGAGAAGTAGGAGCCTCAGGGATTTGTGCAGCTACACACAATCTGGTGCAGTATGATGGTGAGGAATGTGCTCCTCCTTAGATGTTGCCTTCCTTAAATATTAGATTTCAAACTGACTGCCACTTTTGAGACCCAAAAAGGATTTTTTATTCTGTATGTTATATGACATAGTTTTCCAGAGGTCCCTTCCCGCCCCTATCATACTGTGATTCTGAGTTACTGGCAACACCTACGCTGATGGGAGAGAATATTTAAAATACCTAAGGACTGGAATACTTCAGTACAAATGAGACACTGGGTTCCACTTTCAAGGAAAAATGAATGTGGTTTAATATATACAGCTGAGACCAGAGGGTTTCTAATAACCTCAAGAGATGACTATTTTGTGACCCATGAGACAACCAAAAGGAAGACTCTGCTGGACGGAAAGGGCTATTGTCTCACTTCATGTGTCTCTGGCATATGACACCAGCTTTCTGTGTCAAGCTTCTCTAATGTTTAAGCCATCAGTGACATCTTTATGTGAATTAGTAGAAAATATTTGAAAGACCAAGTGAACAGCTTATCCTGGATACAGCATTTGGCCACATGATTTCTTTTTTTTTTGATACTAGCCCGTACAAAGGCTTGCATTCACACACGGCCCATAAAACAAGCTTTTAAGGACTAAGCCTTCAACAAAGAATTAGACATTCAACAATGAAAATGCTCCACAGCTCAAGTCAATGCAATCCATGTTATCCCTACTAACCCTGGTTTGAAAAAAATAGAATTATTACTTTGATAGGGTTCAAAGCAGTTTGACAAGCTGCTCATGAAGAAAGCTTTATTCAAAGTTACTTTTATTGGCTTCTGCCATAGTCCCCTAGTAAACTCTTTTTAGAAGCAACATGTGAACGTCACACTATATGGTATGCAGAAATGACAACACAATAATAGTCTGGTTTTGATCTGCATCAGTGAAGCAGACAGCTTTATTATGGATGCATGCTATAATGACTAAGGCGAATACAAGTCTTGCTATGATTCATTGCTTAAAGTAAGCTAAGGGCAGAATGAAAGTTATTTTATTTTTGAATACTTTCAAATGAAATTATTTTAATTAATTGTTTCATTTTTGCAGAATGATTCAGACAGCATTTATAGCTAAAGCATGTCAAGAAGAAAGAGACGCAGTAGGATATTCTGACTACTCCAGAATAAGTAATCTACAAATGCTTGGAAAACTACTCAAGGTTATGCTGAGCTCCTCTTCAATGTCAGAAGGGCATGCGAGATGGGAACCATGATATAAACTAAAAGGGACAGAGATTAAAATGACCCTCCCCAAAATGCCCCAATATTCAAACTTGGATCACTCACAATTGACTTCTCAATCTATTCACTGAGCACAAGGTGGCTCTTGAGTCCCAAACCACTGCAGCCTCACCTGCAACACAGCCCTGTGAGCCTTCTCTCCCTCTGCAATGCCACATGCCACAGAAGGGTTGCCAGACTGATCCATGATCAGTCAGCAAACTTCATCTGTCCAGTCTGTTCCTGGTAGGGGCAGGCCATAGCACTTTGTCACAGCAAGGCAACATGAGAGTCGGTGAGCTGTCATGACAAAAAGATGGAGCTCAGTGCTGTGGTTCCATCCCCAGCCTCTGCCCCAAGATTTCAGATGCTTTCACCACAAGACCAGCAGAAAACTCCCTCACGCATCAGAAAACCAGAAGTGAGCAATTACTCTGATGGAACTATTAAAATGGAGTCTTACCATGGACTCATTAATTACTTTGAGATTGTCCCCATGATTTTGAACATGATGTATAGCATAACTGATTTTACTACTCTTGCTTTGACATTATAGCAGCTGCTGGCTCGTCTGCACTTCAAAAACTCAACCAGTTTAGTGAAGTCACAGAATTTGAAATATTTTGGCCTGTATTTCTGCACTGGAATAGGGATGAATATAACGCAATAAAACATAACAAAATCACCTATGCATTCTAACTTATGTTGATCGATTGTTATTAATCACTAGTAGTGTTAAAGCATTATTAACAATCCATCATTTCTAAGGAAGAAGTAGCAAACTATTACTGAGTCACAGCAGAGAATGTTGCCAGAATTACTACAAACTCTTTCTAGGGAAAAAAAAACCCAAAGAAGTTTCTTTTATGAACTCAATTGAATCATAAAATGAAATTAGTATTTTCATTTAGTACCGCCTCAATGAAATTATGTATGCATTTTGAAGTAAAATCAGAGTTAATATAAAAGTACTCTACCAAAAAGAGTGCCTTACAATTGTCTTGTTTCATCAAATTGCAATTTTGGATAATAAGAAGGCCATCCAGAAATGCCAGCATTAAGATGTCCTTGGCTCTTAACTTTGGATGCCTTCCAATAGCTTTAAAAGAATGATCATTCTCTCTGTAACAAAATAATAACCCTGTTACATTCTAAATACAAAGCTGACCTCTGTCTACCTGCAGTTTGCAAACTAAACGGGAGAAACAGTCCAAGTATTAAACAAAGTAATGTCAGTTTTCAGTATGTCTAAACATAGCAATGCAGCATTTGCCCCCCCTGAATTTGTTTTTTCCCCCATGAGTCATACTCAGGTTAAATCTCTTGTTGACTCAGGCTACTTACTACACATCCATGATAAAACTACACTAGCTACATGCAAAGTGTGGTATCTGAAACCGCATTTGGAATGCCAAGACAATATTTACACACTCTTTAATCCAACACTTCTAACATTTGAAACAAAAGCAGGAAGAGGCAAAGCAAGCATGCTTGAAGTACAAAAATCACCTTACCTTCACTATACATTAATGTTACAATACCTGGTTTAATTGTGCAAGCTCTTTTTCTGTAGTACTAAAGGAAACCTTGAAGTCATTATTCTATTAACTGCATGCAGAGCAGCTTGTAATTTTCCATCTGCCAGCAGCAGTGAGATTGCCTTACCTTCTTTCCATGTCTTCCACTGGAACCTGCTCTACCTATTAAAAAACCTTAGATCTTCCCTGTCTATTGCTTATCCAGACATTTTATGATGGAGAGTTTTAGATACCATTAATGAAATGCCTAAGAAGAAACTGAAAATGGACAGTGGCAATCCTTTTCAAAATCCCCTTTCCCACAGCGACAGGACTAGCCAAACTGGGGGGAATCATGTGATCCCTTGCCATTAGAAATAGGTCTGAATTCCAAAGAGTTAACAAGTCCTCCAACATTTTATTTTCAGTATTGGAACTTGATTATTATTTGTAATATCCATCTGACTGGTTTTTTTTTCCCCTAGTGACCTTTCATGGTAATAATGTCAACAGGCTAACTACACGTGGTATGAAAGTATGTTTTTCATTTGATGCATAGAAGCAAGGAACACTGTTCCTTATCAAGGAACAGTGCTGCTGGAAAACTATGCATTTGCCTAAGTGGGGGAGTACAAACTTCACACATATTTTTCTGGACATTACCAAGGCAAGAGCTGCTTATTCTGAGACATTTCTAGTCTGTGACAGCAGGCTTCCGCAGTCCCATAGATGTGTGAGCTACCTGTGCTCTTCTTGAAGACTATCGACCTTACAAGGTCAAGCCTCAAAAACATAGCTAAAGAGGAATTTTCCATCAGCTTAAAACTCCCCTCCTAGCTGAAAGAATCACTTGCCACATGACTATAGATGTTTCATAACTTTTAGTGGAAAAAAAGGTTCTTCACTCCATGACTCTTCACACCAGCAACCTGCCTAGTTTGCTGACTGAAAGTTGTGTCCTCTAGGATCCCCTTCTTTCAGTAACATATAAGTGTAAAAACCTCTGGGTTTTAAGCTCCCATCACTCACTGCAATGCAGGTATGTCAGGACCGCATCAAATGAAATGTCACCTGGACTTTTTCAGACTACAGTTAAACTAATAACAACAACAATACAGGTAAGTTTCTTTTCTCCCATTCTGGAACAGTACATTGTTTGACATCTCAGAATTTCCAAATGGAATTGTGTCTTGGACTAACACTATTTAAAACATGAAAGGCCCTGTGCAGCATCCTGATTTCAAGAACAGAAATTGAGTTGAGAGGGACTACTCAAAAAAAGCAAGTATTTGTCAGCACAAGTAGATGTTATATACTCGGCTCCCTATGAAATTGATTACACATTGTAAGATGCAGATGAATATATGAATTTTTATTACAGATGAGGTGTGCAAGTGACTTCAGGCCAGTTTTTTAACTGATGAAACAAGGTCAGATACTGAAATATATTTAGACAGTGAAAATTGCAGATAAAATTTGTGACGAGACTTTCAAAAGGTATCAAACATCAAATGAATTTGGATTTACACGCTAAAATTTTTTTAAAATTAGGTGTTTTTCTGCACTTTTAGTGGCTAGAATTGCTTTTGAATTCTGACTCTAACATCAATCCACTGCATACAACCAGAATTCTGAAAAAAATGATGTAAAAATTTTCATTCCAGAACACTAATAAGCAACTGTGACTATAATTAAGAGTATTTATAAAAAGGGAATTTGATTAACAACTTGCTTGCCTCCAGCTCTTTTTATACATTACATTATATAGCTGTCACCCTGAAATGTACTGCAGGGAACTTTCTTAAATGTAAATGTGTATTTTTCTATCAAATCTCTATCCCATACTGAAAACATAGCAACTACACCTGAATAGAGTGCAGCTATTTATTATTTGTATTGAGGCAGTAAAGGAAGCTCCTTGCTTGGAACATAATTACTGCAATCTTCAGGCATAACATCCTTTCCCCAAGGATTTCTACCAGAGCAACTTAACAGCTAATTCCCACAAATGTTCAGGTAGCAAAACTGCCTTCAGTCAACCTTCTTCTCTTACAAGGAAAATATGGACTTTTAATGTATCTAGAGGTTCAAGTGAATTCAGGGACTGAATCTGTGATCATGAGATGTGCTTAGAGTAGATCCCCCTGGCTGCTACTCATTATCTGTAGTAAATAGAATGATTTTTTTTATCTCTGCCGATCTAAATTATCATACTGGATGGATGTGAGGAGAAAGGATGCTTTGTTGGTAATAGTATTTCAAACTTCTTGTAGTTCAGACACTTCAAACTACAACTTCTATCTGTCAGCTCCTTGAGAAGCAACTGAGCTCCAGCAGCATTGGTGTGGAGATGTTGTAACTCACATGCTCCACTTGATCATTAATCTATCAACTGGGATTGGATGTTTCTTAGACACAAGAATATTACTGTGGTGATTAAGCAATATTACAGCAGAATTTCTGGGTGAGGCACTGCCATGGTATTCTTCCCAAGTCTTTCTCATGTCCTTAACTATCAATACCTCTATAAAGACAAAGAGTTCAGACTATTAGCCTGGATTTTGGGAGAGCTTTTCCACACACTTTCTGTGTCACCTCAAGCAACATAGTCTCTCAAATTTTCAGATCCCCAGCTGTTAACTGGGATTATAGTAATTTACCCCTCAAAAGAGTGTTGTGAAGATCACTCTTCACAGACAGTACAGTGTTCAGAAACTATGATCACAGCACACATAAATGTCAATGATACAACAACCACAAGGCAATGTGTAGAAACTGTGTCACAAAACGAAGCTTCTGGAAAGTCAGTACTGCTGTGCAAGAAAGGACTCATAATGCTGATACTCTATACACCAAGTTCAAAGAGCACAAAAAGAAGAGGAAAGAAAAGACATCCTCAAAGGTGATTTTATTCCATGGAAGTAAATGGTTTTCTCTTAGGACTCTCAGTTCCTAACTGTATTTAACAAAAAAAAAAAAAAAGAAAAAAAAAGACAACAAAAGACTCAAGTTATATGACCACACAACACATACAGACTGAGAATAGGTCCTTTTCTAGTATTGTGCTCCTTAAGGCACTTCACAGGTCCTTTTTTCACATACAGGTTTTATGCACCTGCTTACACGGAAACAACCATAAAGAGTAGCAGGGGAGGAGAGCAAAGGGCTCTTCAAAACATCTCATCATCAGCCAGCAAGCAGGAAGATGGCACAGACAAAAATTATCTTGGGGAGGACTCACTTCATCTGACAAGTGTGTTTGGTGTTTGAAGAAGTCCTAGATCCACTGTCTCTGCTCCCCTCTCCACAACAAAAAAGCTGTGTGCTCAAAAGGACTGTGGGATTATTTGGGCTGGTTTTCTTTGTTTGTTTGCCCCCATGTAATAATTAGTTCAACCTAAAACAAAAATTTTGCTTCTGCTGAGTATTTTCTGGGAGACAAGGAGATTGTGCCTGTGTGTCTGTCTCATTCTTTGGCCTGCAGATTCACAGGCTTATATAATAAAAAGTGGCTCTGAGTTTCAGTCCCTGAATCAATAAATGTTTACGTACAACAGCCTGTAGCGGGGCCAACTTGAGAGATTTGGATCAACTCACATACCCGGCTAAAAAAATACTCTTGGAATCTGATTAATGTGGGTTTAAATCCGCTAAAGTAGAAGACAAAGATCTCCCAAATCCCAGCAGAATACCTTAAACATCAGCCTGAAGGGTCGACGGTATGTCTTGTGTGATGATTTTGTGAAGATTGTATAGATTCTTCCCACTTGAAACTACTTATTATTGCCTTCAGATTGGGTTTTGAGGGAGGGGAGAAAAAAACCCCAAACCCAGAGAAAATCCCTATCTATTCCTAAGTTAAGGTGCAGTTTCTATATTCCTTTAAAGGAAGGACTGCAGATAATACAGGCCCTTCTTCAATCCACAGAAATGTGTGTGTATATCTGTTTGTTTCTCATCTGTGCTTTGTCATCACAATTTTCCCCACAAGATTTTAAGATTATTTTTCAATTACAGCCTTAGCAGTAGATTGCAGTAACTAGGGAATAAAGAATTCAGGTCCTCATCCCTACAGCTTGTATGTTTTGACATCTGCATAAGTGAATTAATTTTCAGAAGGATCGATCTTCCACAGCTCTAATTGCTTTTAGCACCTTAAAAAAAATTAGCATCCATAACACATTAAAAACCTGTGGGCAAAAGTATTGATTTTGCCTCACATAAAACCCACAAACTAACAAAAAATACTAGTAAGTGTATGGCAGATAATTTAAGAAGTCTGAGGGCTTTTCAACAGAGGATTTTATCTGAGCAATAAAAAAATGAACATAAATAATGAATTATCAGAAGAAACAGTAACCCTAATAGTTGTGGGGGTTTTGTGTGTAAAGTAATGAGAGTTGCATAAATACAATCTACTAGCAGGAATTCACTACATCAATGGGAGCTAAAATCCCATGATTAGTTTAAACAACTGTTATGTATCAATTGAATAAATCTCATTAACAAAATAGGAGGGTAAAGGAAAAATAAAGATTTTTCGATATGCTGAATGGGAATCACAGTATTTACAATTGTCTGCTGTGCTGTGAAGTACTGACAAACAAGCTGAATTTAAACATCTGAAGAAGGTTTGCTACCAGAGCATAATAGTTCGTAATAACAAGCATTGCACATTTTTATACCTCCCTTACATAAAATAACAGTCAATACACTTTTAAGGCACATTACTGTGGTGTGGCTGATAAAGTAGCAGGTTGCATTCACTTACCTGTGTCTCTGCTTTTTCCTGTTGTTGATGAAACCAAAGGACAGCATTCAAGAATCACTTTAGGCCTAACAGACTTGAACAGACACTTTTAATTTAATGACAGTTCTTTGGTTTAGACTTGACTATAATGTGTCAGCCTTCCCAGACTTTGGAAAATGGGGATTACCTATGTAGCATCTCCCCCTCTACTGCCTTCAGGTATTATGTCTTGTTTTGTTTCAAATTAAACTAATGAAGTACAAGTGACTGAGGTGGAGAGCTCTCCCATTCTTTACAGTATCTTTTAAGTGCTAAGTGCCCTCACATACAACATGAAGCTTTTGCCTGTCAGCTTCCAATTTCACGGAACCAGCGCACGGTCCTGGAGGAACTAAGCACCAACCTTATTTTGAACCCTATTAACTCGCTTTGCCACTTCACTTACTGTATCTGCCTCAAAGCATTTGGCACTTACTACCACCACATTATAACTTCCATTTGTTAACCATGCTATTGAAACAGCAGCAGCAAAATTGCTGGGAAACCCAAGGTTGTAAGAACACTGAGTCTGTGAATATTTTATTTCTATCAAGTTAAAAAGTACCTGGGGTTATCCAAGTGATTTTTAATGAAGAACTTAAAAAATAAATATAAATTTAATATAATTACTCTTTTCTGATTTGTTTACTCTATTTTATTTTCCATACTTCAGATGTACAACATAGGTTCTATAAGTAAACATAACATACCAAAATCCACAAGCTTGACTCCTCCTTCAGTGGTCAAAAGGATGTTATTTCCCTTAATATCACGGTGGATAGTTTTGTTTTCGTGCAAATGCTGAAGTCCCTGAAAGGTAAGATGTAAACATGAACTTTTTACTAATAGCACTGTCCTCTGCATTACAGTTGCAGAAACAAAAAGGTAGCAGAAATGTATGAAGAAACTTTAAAATAAATACTTTCTTAATCCAAAACCAGAGATGTCATTTTTATTGGAAAAAGATCCGGCACAATATGAGGAATAGATATGTGTTAATTGGCCTACTTTATGTCAAATAGAAATGGTAAAAGCAGAAAAAAAGTATTATAAATCTACTTTATATATTATACCTTTAGAGTATAAACTCAAAGAAAACTGCTAAAGCCTAAATTCCACTGCAGGAAGTCAAATTCCAATTAAAAGAAAATGAAAAATAAAGACACTTGATCCTGACAAAAAACACCCTCTTGCAGCAGTGTTTGAATTCACTAGATCTGTTGATCATTCTACTACAAAAATATTTTGGATACAGACATAAGAAGTTGAACAGTAACTTGGGTATATTTCTGGTATTTCTCAAAAGAAAAGCAGTTTTGATGCAGGACTGTATTTAGCAAGGAAATTAATCAATGGTCAGAAATCAATTTTCATTCTCTTAAAAAATGAAACAATCAGATTGATTGTTCTTTACCTTGCTTGTTCAAAAAGAACTGTCTGAATTACACATTACCTTGATTTCATTAAGCATTGCTATAAAACAAGATAGTGAGCCATGTTAGTGGGGACGTGATCTTCGTTCATTCAAAATAAAAAATACGAGCTGAACATTGACTGTCCTTTCACCAAGAGCTCATCTTACCATCAGAGCTTCACGTAGAATATAAGCAATTATAAGTTCATTCATCCTTTCGCCTCTCTTCAGAAATCCTTTCACCAGGTCAGTCACAGATCCACCGTTGCACAGCTGCAAAACATCAGGGAATATAAAAAATTACAAAGTGTTGGAGTAGCTACCTAGTTTTAGTTTTAAGCAGTTTTCATATTTGGGGACAAATGAGCTCCTATTAAACTGGAAAACAGCAAATTTGTCCTCACGTCTACCATCTAGACAAACAACATACACAGCAAAGTTTGCCAGTTCTTTTTTTCACTGCTTTCTGCCCAATCCTATATACGTGATATAGCTTTCCACTGAAACAGAAGTAGTTGATGACACAATAAATTTGCTGTGAAGGTATGTTTTGTGGGGCTTTGTAATTGCTTCTTATACTCATCACGTGCAACTCACCAGCCATGCAGATTATTACAGCATCAATTCTCAGGTCCAAAGGCTACAAACAACATCAAATTAATACAAGGCATCGGGCAGATTTAAGGACAGGTGGCAGAGAAATGCCCCCAACAATAACATCTTCCAAGGGGAAAGCTGCCCTCTTTGCCAAGGAACACTTAGTTCACGGTGTGGAAGGATGTTCTATACAAGGGATGGGCATCACGGGAGATAAAGAAATCACTGTGGAAAGAAAGGTCTCATCTCCCACCTCAACAAGGTGGGACAGAGGTGTAAGGCCGATTACAGAGCTTGTAGCATCAAACCTGTCAGCTGTTTTTTTTCCAGAGGCAAAGCCACGCTCTACTCTGAACAATCCTTTCTCCTGTCTAAGGTCCAGTTAGACTCCTGCAAACCTCTGTCCCCGTCCTATATACATGTGAGAAGAAGAGGTTTGGCCTTGCTCTCTAAAAAGATTAGTGAGCACACGTTACCAGCAGTTTAGTTCAGACCTGCAATATTTCCTGTGTTCATTTTTATGCCTTACAGTTTTTCCCCAGGAAGAAGCAACCATGTTACTTTAGTAGCAGTTATGTACCCACAAAGATGAAATTGGTACTTAAGCCCTTAAACTATCCATAATGCACCTAACAACTCTAATTGATTGAAGAGCCATTGCCTCTGTAAAGGAGCTGCTGCTTCTAATAAAACAGTGAAACAATTTGTAAGTTTTATACTCTGTCATCCAGTAGCTTTTCATATGAAAAGAAATATCCACATAAGGCATTTTACCACTGTAGCACAAAACAGTATTTCCTTCTCACTACTGATTTTGAAGTCTATTCAAATTGAGGACATAATTTATCAATAAAACCTTCCAACTGCAGAACTCCTGACATCAGATACTTTTGTACATGATTTTTAATGTATATGATTTTTTTCTGTGCTGCAATTACAAAAAGACTCACACTTTACAGTATACAACATTTTATATCCCTTTGTACACAAAAATAACAATAATTTTCTGACTATCTTTGAAACTCCTGAGTTGCATTGAGCTTGCAGCACATGTATGTCTACACAAATACCATTGAATACCTAAGTTTTGTTGCAAGATGTGTCCCTGATCACGTCAGTGAAGGCTCTGGTATGATAGATATTGAGAAATATGGAAACAATCTTGGAACTCAATCTCCCCCTTATTTCAGTGGGACGATACACATGCTTAGAGAGGGAAGAACTTTTCCAGAATCCAGCTCCTGAATCCAGTTCCCATCTGCTGCTGAGGTCCAGTCTGTGCTCAGTGCCTGCACTACAGTATCAGTAATGACGGTGACGTAATTGCCAACCAGTAGGTTGGGTTCAATACTAGTTTTGTATGTATTTGTATATATTTTATTTTTTAAAATTATTTTCATTAAAGCTGTTTTAGTTCTTTTTTTCCAATCCACAAATCTCTCTCCCTTATTCCATTTCTCTTCCCCTTTGGGAAGGGAGAGGGGTTAATAGAGAGCATCTGTTCTTTGGTGGTCAGCCCAACCCTAACCCCTGACAATTACACATACGATATTCTTCAAACTATTTTTCTTCACTATCTACTATTAAAATTTTGCTTCTTACAGATGGATCTTCTTGTTTTCTTTACAGAGCTGCCTGTTAGTCTCTCTGTTCAAGGAAAAATAACCCAGGAAGGAGTATATTCATTTTGCAAGTGAGAGAAGGAAGAAAATATACCTCAGAAATAACCTTCTTCAATGCTTAGGCAGCAAAGCCAAGACTGAATTTATTTGTCAGGGTTAGCAATGTTAATTTTTACTTTCTTAAACATGTCACTTTAACTAATTTTTCTCATAAGATACAAATTCCTGCTACAAGATAAATATCTGTATTATAAAACTTACCTAAAATATCAGGTAAAGTAAGATGGTAAAACTGTGATTATTTTAGACCAAACCAAACCTGAATCTAGATATGTAACAGGTCAGGTGAGCAAGTCTTGAAGAAAAAAACCCCAGAAGTCAACAACACCACCATGGAAATCCTTTACTGACACCCAAAGCAGGGTGGCTGCTTAGGCAGAGTTCAGCTGAGGATGTCATAGACACAGATTCTTGCACGCACAGGGGAACTTTCCTTTTTTACTTCTGTTTCAAAGAGTTGTACTTTAATTTATATCAGGCAATATGCATTTTTCTGAGACCAGCATAGGAGGAAGGGAAAAAAGGGTATTAGAATGCAAGCAGCTATAAGGAGGAAAAAGGATTATTGGAATACAACTACAAATAGAAAAGGAGATTATGGCAGACACTGTATGTGTGTGCTCTGAGCTGCCTGGGGTGGGAGGGGGAAACGATGACGACAACGATGACACAGGTTAGTATTAACTTTGTCCTACTTTTCTATCGGCTAAACAAGTCCTCATGGGTAAAATGTTGCATCCAGTATAATTTCCTATTTCTACTGTCCATTTTTTGCAGGTGGAGCTGCCACACGTCCCTGTAACCATGCACATAACTGAAGTCCAAACAGTGATTCTTTCTCCTGACTCAGGCTATCAAATTGCATGTGTGTTCAGTGCAAGCTTATCATAAACAAATCAAGAAGTCCCTTTCATAATGAGTCAGGCTCTTCTCAAAAGAACAAACTACAGAAAATGACAATACTCCTGCCTGATGCAGTGCTGGACCATGCTTGCTTTGGAATCTGAGTATACAAGGATATAAATTATCTTTGGGGATGCTGACCAGGATCTAGCTCATGACATAAAAACTTAAAGGGCAAAAAACCCTGAACCACGCACAGAAAAATAATCTAATTTCCTTAACTCACACAGTGAGATTATGTGATAAACATTATTTAGCAGTACTGCCGTACTGAAAGTTTCCTGGGGTGCTGTTAAATATTGCAGCTTATAATTATGACATTTGCTGCTTCTTAATAACATTAAAAACAGTAAAACAGTAAAAACCTGTGTAGTCTCTTATCAAACTTCCTGTGTTTGAGTCAAACTAACTGTAATGCTTGGATGACAAGAAATCATGAAGGCAACAGAGTTAATTTAAAAAAAAAAAATATTTTTTCTCGTTTCCAATGAAGAATGTAGAGAAGAGAGGCACTGGTAGCTGTTATTTCATTTCAAGTACTGTGAACTCACACGGCCAAATAGCTCATCAGTCTGTCATGAATCCACATCACTGAGTAAAAAAATCTCCTCAGAACACCTTGATGAAGGGCACTATAAGCAGAAAGCAAGAAATGCATGAAGAACTTGTGACACGGACACACAGCAGAAGCCACACGTCTATCTGAGCTGTGCCACACAGGGCTGCTTCCTACCCTACAGGTCGAAGTAGCTCACCAAACACAAACGTCCTTTAACCTGTCATAAGAAATGGTCTCTTCTGGGAGGAGAGAGTAGCAATTCTCTTTCCCACAGTCCCCAAAACACACATGCGTGCACACACATTCCCTCTTGTACGCACCGATGCATTTCCTGTAGTTTGTATCGGTTTTATAATTTGGATTTTAAGCAACTAGTAATCCCAGCAGGAAAATTGGGTCTGGAAGAAGTGGTGTTGGCGTCTGGTAGCTTGGGTTTGGCAGCACAAGCAGTAGAAGATGTAAACTGCATGGACTTTCTCAGTCTGGTTCTCAAATAGTACATACTTTGGTACATGAAATGCATGTGAAAACAAAGCCCTTCAGTCTGAACTGCTTTAGGAAGTCTCCAAAGGCTATATTTTCCCAACAAAGGGTAGAATTCCTCTTTTAAGCTCTGAATAAAGTTAAATGAAATAGCAAGGCTCTTATAAAGTCCAGCCTATGAGACACAGTAAGGGAAGGTATTAGTGATCCTCCCACGAGGACGTTATTTAGAAATTCCATCTTGATAACTTTGTACATGAGCAATTCTCATAAATTTAATGTTAGTCACTCTTCTATTGTTCCCTTGTGATTTATAGGTATTTGCTGGCAGTATTTTCAGGGCCTGCGCTGATACAATGCAAATATTACCTGTAAACACAAGCAATTACAAGGGAGGTAAACTGAACCCATCAGGCTACCTAGAAGGGGCTGAAGAAAACAGAGAAACACAGACAGACAGGCTTTCCATAGGCACATAGCAAAGGATGAGAGGCAACCATCCTCAACTCCAAGACAGTAAATTCCTACTGGACATAAAGGAAAAAAAATCCTGCTGAGAGTAGTTAAGCACTGGAACAGACTGCCCAGCAAATCTGTGTTATGTCCATCCTTGGAGATATTCAAAACTTGAATGGCAAAGCCTCTGTGCAAACCTGTAACATGAAGTTAATCATCTTGAGCAGGGGAGTGAACCCAATAACCTCCAAAGGTCCTTTCCAATCTATAATGTTCTGTGACTCATAATAGCTGGATTTTAAAATATTCAGTGTCTAGTTTGGATATTTAGACAGCAGAAACAGAGGGAAAAGAATAAGGAAATCTTGCATACTCAGACCAAGAGAAAGAGTAATTTGATAGAAAGCTTGATTCACGTGAAAACTTGGCTGAAAGGGCTGTAACCTCAGATGGCCACATATAGCTGTTACCAGAAGAAGTGCTTATGACTCTTCTAGAGTGGTAGCAAAGGGCTCCTCCCTTATGATTTTCAGGGACTCAAAAGGCAAAGACTCGTACTGGCATGCCATACAGTCCTCCATCCTTCCATCTGCCACAAGCCTGTGTTACTGTAATTGAGCTATTAGTATGCAAAGCTATCTTCAGCAATAGATTTATAAAATAGCATGATCCTAGCACATGAAACATCAGTTAAAACTGCCATCACATCACATCACATCACAGTCACGCAGGCGTTCTTCATAGGTCTTACTCACTCTTCAGCTGACCCAGCTGATACATTTCTCTCTGTCGAGCTCTTCTTGATTCTGATGCCCACTGAATAAGGATTCAGTACCAGCTTTGCTTTTAAGAAAACTACCAGTTGCACTTTTATTAGGTCTATTACAGCCTGTAATCACCCAATTGCATCTGATTTATTCATGTGTGCTAAGTTGTCAGGTAACGTTTGCTTGCATCCTGCAGCTGTCATGGTGCTTTCATCTTATTTCAGTAGCTTGGATGTGAATAGTGGGGCAACTACAGTGACTACCTTCCCCATCGTTACAGGCTACACAGACATAAATGACTGGGCAACACATCAGAGATGCACAACTTAGTGCATGCATGAATGATATGAAAAAGTTGTATTGTCCAACCTTGCTTTAATGTTATCACATGTAAGAATGCTAAAAGCATCTCAGGTGCTAATCTCTTTTTTCTTTTTTTTTTTTTTTTCTGTTCTTAGAGTAGATCAATAATCTGACCTGTTCCACTGAGCATGAAGTACAGCAGTGCTGCCAGCTGACTGTTACCTTCCTTTTAGTACCAACTGCTCTAAGAACAAAAGATTCTTCTTTTTTGCTGTTTTGTTGTCATAAATCTACAGAAACAGAAGAGTAAAAGGGACCTCAAAAAATAATTCAGTCACCTGCATTCGCATTGTGTGGATATCTTGCACTTTCAGGTGGTCCTTGACAGGTATTTCTCTGACCTGCTCCTAAAAATCTCCCACTGAGGGAGACTCCAATTTTTCTAAGGAGCCTATTTCTATGTCTCACTAGACCCACAGAGCATTCATCCTATTATCCAACATGAATCTTTTTCACTTCCAATAAAACTGCTTTAACTTTGCCCTTCTCTGCAGTAGTCTTTGATAATGAATTATCATTATTCTCTATTTAACATTATTTCTGTCATACTATTGTCATGATATGTTGTCTTTTTCTTTTTTAGGCTGTACAAAGTTAGTTGCTATAACCTTAGCTATGCATTTGCATATTCTGAAATATTAAAAGAAGTAAATTCTGATGCACCCCTACTTGTCTTGTACTGTGCTTTTATCTTTTCTCTGAATCTGCTAATTTGCTGTTGTGCGTTTAATGTCTTTCGGTAGCTGCCAGCTATCCTGCTTTCCCTCAGTTTTACACAATTTTTCCTAAGCACAGGTACCTACCATCTTCCCAGTCTGGGTGAAGCATACTCTCCTACAGCCCATTGTCCTTACCCTACTGCTCCATCACCCTTCCTTTCCTCAGAAAAGGGAACAAAATTATTTTGGGGTCTTTTACACTCAAATTTCCCTCCACCTATTCAAAAGAGATCTCCATTAGGACAGAATCAACCTGCTACAACCACTTCCATGGTCACTTTCTTTGCCTTCTGTTTCCAAGACAGAACTCAACAGAGTTCACCATCCTGGCTGTCACACAGGGTCAGCTGTGACAGGATTAACTCCTGTTCTCTGCCTATGGTGTGACATGTCTTCACAACTACTACAGTCAGAAAGCACATTCCACTGACAGCACCTAATGCTGACCACGAGTACTTGAAGGTCCTTGTGAAGAATTAACAAGAAGAATTAAATTAAATAGATCTGTTTCTTCAATGGGCCAAAGGGTTTCCTATGCAGCCTCTGTCTGTGCAGCATAGTTTTAATTTCACCTCCGGAAGAAAGATGTGCACTGTGGCTTCTGGTTTTCCTAAAAATGGTGTAAGATAACCCAAAGAGTATAAGATAACCAAAAGAAACCACAGCAATGCTCTATGCTTTAAAATTGATTTGCTTTCAATTTAGTATGAATGAAATGTATCACTGACGCAGACATCTTTCCTGAGTTATCTAGCTTCAGTGACCACAAACCATGAGGCTCCCTTAAATCATCTAGCACCTCCAGGGCTGTGTTAGTCACAGCCTCACGGCTGTTTGTTTGTTGCTTCAGATTTCTTCACTTTCAGTTTGGCTTTTACTTACTGTCTTTGTCACGTGCATGCACTGACAAGCCAGCCAGCCAGAGAAAAGGTTTTCCTATTCCATGTTATGCAATGCTGGCCTTCACAGCCTCTCACCTTTCTCAGTCAGGACACAGAAACCTCTGCCTCACACCATGGCCGAAAAGGAAAAGGCTGTACCTATGCAAATATTGTGTTTCCTATATACAAAAAAGGTCAGGTCTTTAAAAATGCAGCATTTCATAATACCATTTTTCAGCTCTAGAAACACCAAAAAGGGAAGACTCTTATTTTAAGTGATGGTTCTCAGGGGTCATTTGTACTTTTGGACTGCATCAAGTCTTCCAAACATAACACCCTATGACTGTTACTGTATATGAGAATCCTGTTTTCCCATCACATTTCCAGTACTCAAAATGTGCTCTACTCTTAAAAGCTCTTCTTTCTAACTCAGCATAGGTGAAACCATCAGGCTTTACATACACCAGAAAAAAAAGAAGCAGTAAACCCCTCAAAGGAGGATTTTATCTGCTCTAAAATATTTGTAATAGCATTTTGCCTCTGAATGAAAAAAGGTAATTAGGTAACAGTGCTGTACAAAAGATTTACTGGGCACAACCCAGTTGAATTCCACTGCCTAGCTCCTCCTGATGCAAACTTCATATTGCATCATCCCATAATTCACAGTATTTCTTTATGTTACAATACAATACATTTACAGCCCCATGATGTCTCTAATGAAGAAAGTAATACATCACCCTGTCCACATCTCCTCCCTAAAAATAGCATACAGCTGAAGTGGTATCAAGCTATGATTTGCAATAGCCAAGTGTAAAGCAACTGGGATGTAAATATACTGTCAGATGATTGAGAACAGAAATACTGAAGGGAGTTTTAACTATAGCTTCACAGACTGGGATTAGCATAACACAGCTGTAATTTTTTTTTTTTTTAATTCAATAAATGGAAGGATCATTTTACAAAATCAGAGCTAACTTAGCTATGAAACTGAAAGGCACTGGTCACCAGGGAGCCCAGGACTTTGCACAAATGTAATAGGCAGCTTACCAAGACAGAACGTTCTGATACAGAAAATTTAGTGCAATTCCTCATTTTATTATTCACAAGGAGCAGTGGTAAAAATAACATTTAGAGTGTAATACCATTCACTTGGAAAAAGCAGGGCTCAAGTTTGGGATCAATAACATCAACAGGAGAATTTCTGCTGACAGCTGCAAACTTTGTTGGGGCTCTGGAACAAACACACAAAATCTCGTAAGCAAATAGGGCAGCCTGTGGTTAACAGCAAAACATTTCACAGCTTTTATTGCCTGCTCAGAACTGCAATGCTTTTGTTCACTCTTCATCAACTGGGAAATGTTTCAAAGCATCTTCCTCTTTTGTACCATCATTTCTATACAATTCAGTGTTCAGACAGTAGTTCAAGTACTATCATGTCCACACTACACATAATGCATTTCATGCCTCTGTTCCTAGATGAAGACAATAATTTAGTATAATTTACTGTAATTCAAATGACTGCAATAGAAATCTTCCTTATTGAGTCTGAAAGCATGGCTGGGGAAGTACAGGTCCAAACAATGGGCCTTGTCTAAAGGCTCTTTTTATGAGAGGAGTGAAGCTGAAGCAGACTCAGCCAAAAGTCAATTCCTCTCCTCGCAGGAGTGTGCAGGACAGGTCAGCTTCAGAGCTCTACAACTTGCCTGGTTCTCTGGTGACTACAAAAGGAGCTACAGTGACTCACTAACTGTTATGGGACACCAAAGCAGCAAGAACATCCTGAAGAATGTATCAAGACCCAGTTGTCTAAGAACCAAATGAATGCTAAATTCAAAGGACCCTTTTTAAAAATGATTCTTACTTTTTAAAATAAACTACTGGAACGATTAATTCAGAGAGACTAGATCAGACAGAATTGAAATTGAAGTGCTCTGACAAGTTCATTTGCTCCAGTCACTCCCTTTATAAAGGGACCAAACATGTAAACTGAAAACAAACACAGAACATTGTATTTTCTGTCACACTTGAATTTAAGCATATAACCTTCAGATGTCTGGGGCAGCCTTAGCCCAAGCATTCTTACGACGATCGATACCATCCTTCACTAAAGCTGAAGAAAGTTTGGTAATCTGGGATCTAACCAAAAGCTATGCAAATGATGTGATGTTATTTAAAAAATAATAAAAAAAAAAAGAAAATTAAAATAACACATCCTTAGTAAAGATGTGATCAAAAATAAAATGTACAGAGAGCAAAGTGATGTTAAATATTAGAATATGAGAGCATTCATATGCTATTTAAATACATAGTGGAATGGTAAAACTCAGGAATTTTTTTATGGGCTTTTGCTTTATTCCATTGTGGCAAAAAATTGTTAGAGGTTACTCAGAACCAGCTTTTTTTTATGTGCAGTATTCTCCATAAAGGTCTCTAACATACACTCACAAATTGTTTAAAAGATGTGGATGGTGCAAGCCACAATGCAATATGAAATACTCATTACCCAGAGAAATTACGAGTATTTACTAAAACTTTGAAGCATCAAATTATAGTCGCAGCCATACATCTTTGATCTTGAGAAAACAGGATATAATTGAAGAGTGAAAAATTGGTATAATTGGGAAGGAAAGAGGAACACATTAGAAATGGAGAAATCAAGATTCTGACATGCAATGGATCAAAATATTCAGCATTAGTCTGAATGGAGCAATTATAACCAAAGACATTACTGAAAAATGACCCGTGTTGAGAAATACAAAAAAGCAATTTTCAATTCTTTAATTTTTCTTCTACATATGTAATTTTAAAATACCTGCTAATATTTAGACAAATGACAACTCCCTTCCCCCATCCCACCCCCCACATAACCCAAATGGACTAGTTACTTTCCACCGCCCTAATTGCCTGAAAGATAATTGTTTTATATTAAATCTCCCATATGAAAAAAGGTGCTTGTTTTTATATATTCCATTGTACAGAACAACTTCCATCCAAAGCTTTTTTTGAACTCCACAGACTTGCCTTTAATCCCTTACATGGATAGTTAACTGCTCTATCTAATGACAACATACTGTAAACAGGCCAAAGGAAAATCCTAGATAAATTATTCATCTGTACATACCACAAAGTCCTCTATTTCATTTATGTATAAGAGAAGTAACCAATATAGTCATAGTGTATCTCAGGCTCATCTCTTTGAAAGCCAAAATGAGACCGTTGGGACCTGCTTCTAGGTGTTCCCACAGATTCTTGTGGAACTCACTCCAAGCAGCGCTTGTTACTCAGAGAAGCCTTGCAGAAAAACGCATGCCACTAAACTTGGATTTTCCTACTCTTGTCAAAACTATTACAGCAAGAAGAACAATTCCAGTTTCATATTCCTATCCTTTTCTTACAACTGTGCTATTTTTTAAAGACAAAAATCTTCATTTGAATGGAGTTCAAGAAGTGAAGCACCAACAGCTTCAATGACATGAAATTGCATGCTGAACCTTACACATGCTAATCTAAGTCACTCCTGCCATGAAAAGGCCCAATATGAGATCACGTGAGCAGTGCCTCCCCAGGCTCTGAACCTTCCTGCAGGCTGCAGGCTCTGAAGATGCAGATTTTTTTCAGCTAAACATTATTTCCACATCAGGAACAAGCATTAGCTGCTTTGCAACGCTGACATCGGCTCCTCTCTCCCTCTTCCATGCGCTGAGAGGTGCCATGAAGAGCAACACCAGCATTAGCTGAGAAAGGAAAAAGATCAAACTAATGGAGAGAAAAATGCTCTACTGCTGGCTGTCAGGACTCTTCATAGCACTGGAAAGCTCAGCAAGAGATAAGGACAGAACTACTTTCCTTGTTCTGAGCTTTTCTTCTCCATGCTGAGCCTGCTTTGGCACAAAGAGCACTTTGAAGTGGTAGCCTATGCCTGGATGCAGAAAAGGAGCAGTATCTTGTGAAAAGTCTCACTGTGCTGCCCAAGCAGGGATGATAGCACATTCTCTCTGCAAGAACCATACCCATCCCCTGCTCCATACGTATTAAGGGACTCCTTGACCTTTTAGTCTGGGATATGGGACTGAGGTAAAGGCATCGCGTCCCTGGTCAAGGAAGATCATCTACATAAACAGATTTTTTAATATACTAATCTATTTACCTAGCATACAGAACTTATCAGCCCCCCTACAGAGCTCATAAATTTAAAATCAGTGAGTCAGAAGTAAATACACATTGTGTTACATACCAAAAAATTTGAGATGAGTGTACAAGTTGAAGAAACTCTCTTGGTTGGTTGTGGGGTTTTGACTGGGGTTTTTTTACAGTTTCTTGTCTCTTTTCATGTTTTAGATCACCTAGTTTCCCAGCTCTCAAAATTCTGAAGCCTCACCCATGTTAAGACACACAACAGCAGCAGAAGTATTTGGATGATAGATACCTGCCTTTCTGTGTGTGGAGGTAGGAAAGGGATCTGAATTTCATAATGGATTGTTATGGTTGTCTTGATCCTAGAAGTTCATGTTATGTTGCCTATTTTACCCTTGATTTTTTAAAAATACCAGTACCTTGATCTTCTTTGGACAGTGGTTGCTCCTCTTGTAGCAAACACTGCGACTTAGAATTACACTGTTAGTATCTCATTTGCCCAGCTGGTAAAAAAAATAAATCTCCATTTTCTCATGCAACTGGACCTGCTGAGACTGATACTTCTGTAGATGCATAACTATATTTCAGAGGAAGGACATTATATAACAAACCAGTGTATTGTTTATATATATATATACACATAAAAAGGATTCACTTCAGTGACTTACACTGTGTATTATTAGAATTACAGGCAATGTCAAAAAAGCAACATGATCAGAAACTCTTCTATGTATGGTACGTCAGTGCAGGATCCAAAACTATTAGCCACACAAGATTTAGGCATTAATTATACTCATTTTTCTCTATCTGGCACATATGTAAATTGTGCTGTCACTGTTCATTTATGAATCTGTGAGGAAAATTTATACATATTTCATGAATTCCAAGCCTCTCTCTGTGACCACAGTTAGCATTTGCAAACATCTGGAAGCATGTGAGTCGCTAAACTTCTCTCTCCAAACACCAGATACAACAGTGCAAGAGCACAGCAGACTCACTCCATATGCAGCAGTGAAGATGCACTGTTCAGCGTTCTTCATTTTACCCAGGAGATACTGCAGCACCTTCTTCTCTTTTCCTTGGCGAGTTCTTATCCGTAACCAGCAACCTCTGACCACGACACTTTTCCCCTGAACCCTCACGATGTCTGCCCCTTCTCAATTACATCAGATATGAGGTAGTTGATTTGGGTTTTTGCTAGCTGCTAGTTTTGTCAGGGCCTGTAGCAGCCCTAATATCTTTCTTTAGACAGCAACAGATCTACTCCTCTCTTTGCTCAACTCACAGTGCTGGCATCCATCACTGGATAACTGTAGGCATAACATATTTTCCTCTCTGCTTTGAAGGAGCAGCCAAACCAAACAAAACCCCACACCACTATCCTCCTTCAAATCCTCCTTAATAACTCTCCTGTGATGCAGTGCTGACAAGCCCTTGCAGCTGCCTGAGATCATAACTGACTTATCCCCTTGGGTCTCCAGTTCCAAATCCATTTGTTCTATTTGGCTTAAAGCTTTGTTGTAAGCTGCCTGCTATGAAGGCCCATATTTAGGGTTGGAAAGGGGATACACATTATGCTGGACTTTCCAGCTCTGGGCAAATTCAAGAATGGCAGTTCTTCTAATGGATCTGCACTGAATCAGAAAGGACTTGTTTCAAGGGATCTCAGATGTTTATACACTCAGTATATGTGACTCACCAGACAATAGAAACTGCCCTTAATAATTGGTAATTGAGTAGAAGCTACACCGGTTTGCTATCCTGAGCTTAACAGCAACGGTCTCTGGCAGATAGGTTCTCCTAACAGTTTTTACCCTGTTACAAGCATTTGGGTTAGATGTGCAAGGTTTCTCAGGCCAGGCAAACCTCTAGAAGTCATCTAGTAGCAGTGAACTGCCATTACCCTGGTGCAGCAGGCTGGCAGTTTGGTATACTGGCATTTTATTCCTTTTTTTCTACATGAGGCTGTAGTGTTCTCACTCTGATTAAACAGAATCCACATCATGGGTTTGTACTTTGTCTGTGATTGTGAAAAGAGAATCAGGTGAACTTAAGCACTACAATTTTCTGTGTTCTAGTTTAATTCAAACTCCTGAGAGCTTCTATTTACTGAGTTCAATGGTTTTGTTCTTTCTGAAAAAAAAAAGCAACACAAATGGAAGCATCCTGAAGATTAAAAAAAAACCCCCAACAAACGAACACATAATTACATATCTGTATGTCTAAAATATTTCCTTTTGATGTTAACTTTAAACGAACAAAGTTGAATAAAAAATCTGAACTAGACAAATTTTAAATTAAACATAGCTGCCAACTTGACCACAATAATCCTTCATGATAATATTTCTGTAATGCTTTTGAGTTACCAGTGTCTGGTTAGCAGATTCAATTAACATCAAGAAACATCCAGAAGACTGAACTCAAAGTATACCACTTTGCCTGCAACAATTTAGAACGATACAAGTTATCAATATATTTAGTGCCTTTATTTTCCCAGAGGGAACAGAAAAGGCTAACATGCCACTTAGAGAAGCAGGTTCCAAGTGCAAGCTATTCTACATTCACATGATTTCTCTGATGAAGATTGCATTACACTAGAAAAAGAAAAGGTTCTACATGAGAATGAAGAAGAATCAGGCTCATTTCAGTCTGGATTGCACATAACCACCACCCGTACAGATTGCACTAGCTACTCAAATATTGTTTGTGAAATATTGTTAAAGAACCTCCTCAGAGAACAGAGCTTGCAGTCCACTGCAAATTGTAACATTCCACCTTTTCAGATAAACAGGGTTCTAAACTTTTTCTCATATGTTGAAAAATATTTTGGTTTAGAAATGTTTTTCATAATGTTGAAAACATTGTACTCTAGAATGTGGGCTATTATATGTAGTAAAAAGTATCTATAACAATGACACAAAAATTAAAATCACATGCTCTTAGAGAAGACTGTGTAGTATAATGTTATCATCATCACGTTTACTAAACAGAATCGTCTGAGACATCCGTAATACAACAATTATGGTTGCTGGAGAGTATGAGGGAAACAGTCTGCAAAAATTGGACAGACTCCCCAAATAGCATCTTACAGTGCCATCACAGGAGACAGAACGCTGTGCCACATCGACCATTGCTCTAAGTCAGCAGCTCATTGCCAATGTTCCTGAAGTGTTCACGTACACACACTAGGAGAATCAAAACCACCTAAAAAGAATGCTTTGACAGTCTTCTTGACATTCAGCTCAAAGGGACTTACTTCTGTAACTTCCTGGTGACTCCCTCCATCTCTCCAGAAATGGACACACACCTCTCAAAAAATGGAGATGTTTCTACAAAATGCTTTGATATTACATAATTCCATCTTTAGGTGGGAAGTCACTCCATCCAAACTTTTCTTCTCTATCAAGCTAAGTTTTAACTCTTGAAATCAAAATCTATTTTTTACTATTCAAAAAAATGCATCGTCCCTCTATTTCCTAAGCCTAAAAATATATTGATAACGATAATAAAATATACTAGCTTACTTATGTGGGTCACAAACTTTCAAGTATGGCATGCATAACTACGTGTCTTTTGAAAATGGACTGAGATACTTCTTAAAGTTCCACCTGCTCTGTGGAGGAAATGAACCAGAGAAATATGTTTCATTGAGACTCTTGGCCTCTGGCTTACAGTACCAAGTAAAAGCTGTGCCAGGCCTACCATTTACCTTGTGGTATTTTCAACCTTCAATAGGTTGTTCTTTGGACCAGATGTCAGGCAAGGGCTGAGCCACTTGTTCTCTCCACCTGCTTTCACCTACATGCTCATCTGTAAGCCCTGATGCAGTTTACCTCTCTGATCCATTTTCCAACAGCTGATTTGTCATTATCTTGGATCTACTTCCTTCTGAACTAACATGCAGAGCAGAAACAAACTGGCTATAGCACACTCTGCCTCGGCTGCGTCATCATGCTGATGTCTGCTCACATGAAACTGCTAAGCTGACTCATCCCAAATATAATACTCAATTGGTTTCTTTTCAACACAGACTCAATAAGCCAATTTCTTCAGCAGGCATCTCTGGACACACGTGACAAGGCTTAATACACCTGGCAAGAATCCTCCCTCCAGCAATATTCTTCATTATAAACATGATTAGAACAGCATCCACAGAGGCAGATGTTCAGCCTATCCAAGTGCAGCCTACAGAGAGAAGGGCATCTCTGAACTGAGAGTCAAGAGCACTGTTACTTCATCCAGATGTCTTCCTCTTTCAAACCCTGGAGGTGGTTTCCTTAAAAATGCTGAACTGAGAAAGTCAGGTTGCTTTATTACCAAAAAAATGCTTATGACATCAAAAGCTCTCCTATTATTAGTTTTTCATTAGTTGTTAAAATTCATATTCTGTACTAGTCTCAGATTTAGGTCCTTATGTGTTAATATGAATACAACATAGTAACTTTGCACTCCCCTACAAATACTGTGCTACAGTATCATACACAGAAGTGTTATGCAAAAAGGTTGTTGATTTTTCCAAGTAATCATTATGCACCTTTTTTTAACTCAATAGATCAACATTGAGAGTTTAAATGGGATTTACTAAGTATTTGCTTATTTTAACAGAAAAAAAAATGAATGAACACTAGCTCTTACTCTCTCAGAAGCGTATTACCATCTCACAGCACTGCAGCTTCAAAATGTTTACAAGGTCAGTTAGGTAATCTGCAGATTAGCACAGAGAACTACAACAAAGAAAATGAAATCCAAGTCTTCCGTAGAAAATGAGGAATTTCACCTCAAATTGGAAAAAAGATTTCCTATGAAGGCACATGCTATCAGGCAATTATTAAATGAAGAGCTTTGGAAGAAATGTCATACCCAGGATAATGCTGTAACAGACAGTTTTCATTATTCTGAAGCGACTGGTTTTGGCTTCTATGGACACAGAAACTGACACATTCCTGCTGGAATTTGAGAAACTTTCCCTCCAAAGCCTCCTGCCCATAGATCCATTCACAGAACACTGCATTAGAGCAGAGCAACAGGCTCTGTTTTCAATGTCCTACTACTCTTGTAAGCTCTTCTTGGCACCTGCAGCTCTGCAGGAATCCAGAATGCTACAGTGCACAATAGTCTGCGTTTGATTCTCTGCTTCTCCTCGACATCATTTTGCATGCAGATATTATGGAAGCTGCTTCACATTATGCAGACTGCAGTGGTCTACACTGTTTGTCCTTCCAGTCTTTGGGAACCTATCAACAGGCTAGGTGCTGGCTGCAAAAAGTCCATCTTCATTTCACAGGCTTACACAGAATTTGCAGGGATTAGCTAAGAGTTTTTTTGAGAGGAGAAAGATCTCCTTGGTATCAAACTTGAATCTAAATTTCTGGATTTCCCCCCTTCAGGAAAGCAGGAGTTCTGAAGTGAACATGCTCCAAAACCCAAAGCAATGGAAAGAGAGGTGTCTGGAATCTAAAGTAAAGACTAATCATCACTTTTATTAATTTAGCCAAAAATATATTGTTAATAAAACCCTCACACAAACCAGAACAAACATGATGAAGATATCTTAATTCTTATAAACAGCAGCCCACCTAAATAGCTACTGTGAATAACAAGCTGCAATGATCCTGTAAAGCTGTGTACAAGCTGAAAGGAAGGTGACACTTCAACAAGGAAACTGTTCCATGACAGCTTTCTTTCACAGATACTTTTATTCAAGGGTAAGTTTCACCGAAGTCATCACTGGAGGTTATTTTTCTGCTTACACATATCTACATGTACACACAGCAACTGAAATCCACTGCATTCACGGGTGACAGAAAGCATCCAAGACTATTCCACACACTACGTACGCACTTGCACACGTACAGCTTGGCATGCAAAGAGTAAACATAAAACTTACACTGCAGATGTAGGCTTGTGTTTTTCACATTAAGCAAATAAACCCATGTGAAGTATAAAAGCTAAACACTTGACTGTTTCCTCACATTCTCTTCCATCCTGGTATTCATCCTTTACAGGCCACAAGCTTCACAGATGGAGTTTCAAATGCCCAGTAGACACAACAGAAGCTAGATTTTCAGGGAAGCTCACTGCACAAGGAACTGACATCTTCTGATGCCAGTCTAACCTAAACTTTTAGTATGATTTCTATTCTTAAAAGCATCTTCCCTATTCAAGTCAGGAGAATTTAGAAAAGCTTTTAGAACTTAGGCATTTTTAGAGCTTGTTTCCAGGATTAGAAACCATTGTATCAGTGAGGCATCTGGCAGGAGATTTGTATTCATTTAGCTGACAAATCATAAAATAAACCCAATTCTTCAATCTCAACCTTATCAAACACTGATCAAACATCAGCAAGAGCCTTGATTGTTATAAAAGGCTCACTATTCCTGTCAGAGACATTCTTCTTCATTTTCCTCTGGGGAGAGGAGGAAGGTTTTGCAGAATAGGTTATAGTGAATCTATGAAAACAATAATGATCAACCTCTTTGCTCCTAAATTAGTCAGAACAAAAGACTGAAACACACTAATTACAGGCTTTACCTTGCTCTGACTCCATTTGAGGAAATTCTGCTGCTTTCAATGGTATTTGGGCAGTAGCCTGTTTTTATGGGCTTATTTATCTATTTATGCATTTACTTGCACAAAAAAAAAAAGCAACTCAATTAATTTCTATCATTTCACTTTGGAAAAAAAAAATCCTCACAGTGGTTTCTTTAACTGTTAAGTCAGATTTTAGTCATATATAAAAAAATGCTACCAGAGAAAAATTCCCATGGCAAGCCTTTCACCAAATATTTTAGGTAGCAAATTCTATGAAGCCCTATTAGAATTTATATCCTAATTCTGAAGTCACAGCACTATCGGTATAATATCAAAATAAGAATGCTGAACTCGGAGCAGATCATTAATTCAGTACACTGAAAAGACTGAAAAACAGCATTTATCACTTTACACACAACCACTCCAAAGAAAAACATCAAACAAATTACTTGCATCTCATTCACTGAGTTCATACTCAACATAGGAATGCCAACTGGAAGAAAATTCTTATTTTTCCAAATTATTTACCTCAAGAACTAGCCAAAGCTGGTCTCCATTTTTCACATCTTTCTTATAGTACATGCCATAGAATTTGACCACATTGGGATGATCAGAGAGAGCTTTCAAAATGTTGTACTCCGCTTCAATTTCTTCGTCGATATCCTAATGTCACAAATGAGAAATACATAGTAGTTAATTAAATAATGACAGCCATTTACAAAACTCAACATGGCATTTTCGGGCTGTTCAAATGGAGTTTGAAATAATGCAAAGAAAGAAAAAACACAAAAAAAAAAAAATCCCCAAACTACCAAAACCAGGACACAAATGTAATGTTTACAGGGCTGCCCCTCTGTGCACAAACAAATATGCCTGCAGCCACATCCTACTCTTCTATCATCTCTCACTTTCTAGAATCATCTGGGAATTTTTCTCATTTTCTGCTATCATAGAAGTATGTGACTTCCGTGATATCTCTGGCATCTCCCACTGAGCTGTAAGAGATGGGGCTTTTGGTCAGTCTTTTTTACAGACCTTGAGTTTCTTACACAGCAAGGGAAATCCATTTAGAGGTGAGAGATGAGAACGAGTTTTACCAACACGTGCACCAGGAGCTACGCAAGCACTTTCAGACCCAACATGAATACCAGCAACAGTGGGCACTGGATGACTCAGATAACCCCTTCCACCTATGGACTGGAATTGTTCACTGAGGGACATTATCAGATGGTGTTTCCATTATGCTGAGAAAATATTTAGTCACAGAACTGTAGAACTGTTCTGGTTTGAAGACACCTTCATGACTATCGAGTCCAACTGTTAACCCAGCACTGCCAGGTCACCACTAAACCACGTACCTCAGCACCACTAAACCACGTACCTCAGCACCACTTCTACACATCTTTTAAAAACCTTCAGGGGTGGTGAATCCACCGCTTCCCTGGGCAGCCTGTTCCAGGGCTTTATAACCCTTCTGGTGAAGAAATTTTTCCTGATATCCAACCTAAACCTCCCCTGGCACAACTTGAGGCCATTTCCTCTTGCTACATAGGAGAACAGACCAACCCCCACCTCTCTACAACCTTCTTTCAGGCAGTTATAGAGAGCAACAAGGTCTCCCCTGAGCCTCCTCTTCTCCAGGCTAAACAACCCTACTTCCCTCAGCTGCTCCTCATAGGACTTGTTCTCCAGAACCTTCACCAGTTTCCTTACCCTTCTTTGGACACCTTCCAGCACCTCAATGTTCTTCTTGTAGTGAAGGGCCCAAAAAAAGGATCATCACTTCCCTAGTCCTGCTGGCCACACTATTTCTGATACAAGCCAGGATGCTGTTGACCTTCTTAGCCACCTGGACATACTGGTGGCTCATGTTCAGGTGGCTGTTGATCAACACACCCGGGTCCTTTTCTGTCAGGCAGCTTTTCAGCCAGTCTTCCCCAAGTCTGTAGTGCTGCAGGGGGTTGCTGTGACCCAAGCACTTAGTCTTGCTGAACTTCATATCACTGGTCTCAGCCCATTGATCCAGTCTGGCCAGAGTGATCTGCAGAGCCTTCCTACCTTCAAGCAGATCAACACACTTGCCTAACTTGGTGCTGTTTGCAAACTTGCTGAGGGTGCCCTCAATCCTCTCGTCCAGATCGCTGGTAGGTATTAAAGAGAACTGGCCCAAATACTGAGCCCTGGGGAAAACTAACTGAATTTAACTCCATTCACCACCACTCTCTGGACCCAGCCATCCAGCCAACTTTTTAACCAGTGAAGCATATGCCCATCCAAGCCATAAGCAGCAGAAAGCAGTGGGAAATAGCATAAAAAGCTTTACTAATGTCCAGATAAACAACATCACAGCCTTCCCCTCATCCACTAAGCGGATCACCTTGTCATAGAAAGAGATCAAGTTAGTCAAGCAAGACCTGCCTTTCATAAACCCATGCTGACTGGGCCTTATCACCTGGTTGTCCTGTATGTGCCTCGTGATGGCATTCAAGATGATCTGCTCCATAATCCATCCTGGACACAGGTAAAGATAGAATAGCTGCAGTCATTTCCCCCAAAATTTTCATGTGAACCTAGACATAGGATAATTTGGCTAAGAGTCCTAAAATACAGTGGTATTTACTTATAGCCTGGAGGGCAAGACTAAGAGCATTCTCAGTTCCATCTTCATACATTCTCATTTCAACACCTTCACTTTCCTGTTTCAGTTTCAAAAAGGTGAGTGTTACTCAAGAGAAAGAATCTGAGGGCTCTAAAGGATTAAACATGACATGTTTATTTCAGTCCAATGTGACCCATGATAATACAGTTTCCCAGTTTAATTTGGCAATACCAGTTAAACCAAGTGATAAAAAAACATTTCTTCTGTGTGTTTTTTTTCAGTCCATCTTTCAAGCAGCACAATTCTGAAACCATCTTCAAAGAAAAAAATTGTAAAATTTAAAGAAGAAAATGCAGAAGGTGTCCTTCTTCATTGCAATGGCTCCCTCTGCAGCCATTAATAATATTTTCAGTTTAAACAAAAAGAACTAGCTTATTGCTTTCACCCTATTTCTATTATAGGACTGCCATTTTAACAGTAACATGGAGGTACAGCAGCTACTCCAGACATCCTGCAAATAGGAGGGGGGAAAGAATAATAGTGTTCTTAGAATAAAAAGGAGCATCTATTCAGTTGAAAAGATTCACATCTTGGAGTGTGATGTTGACTGCACTACTGACTTCCATTTTTTCACTAAAATAAGAAATGTTTTCATCAGTTATACGTTTTCCCTTCTTCAGTTTACGTTGCCTCTTTATCCATTGTATTTCTTCTTGCTTCATATTCTACTTCCTTATCTCCCACTTCATCTATTTCTCTTTCCTCTAGCATCAGCTTTGCTACTTCTTCTTTCTTCCTGTGATCATCCTTTGTCCCTTTCCTACAACCTCCAAAGTGTACACAACATTGAAAGCCTCCCCACTGCCGTCAGTAATCCCTGTCACAGGCAGCTGCCACTGCAGAATCACCCCCGACCATCACTGAAATAGATGAAAGCAGCATTTCCTGCCAGGCAGGCATTTAGACAAACACCAACTGCAAGAAAGTCCTGACTGTTCATTGTTAAGCACAAGAACCTTGTTTAGAGCAAGCACCAGACTCAAACCAGGAGTTTCCAATGCATTTGAATGTATCAGGATCCTTATCGCTTGCCTGCTGTGTTGGGTCTGGCTGAGCTGGAGTTAGTTTTCCCCATGGCAGCCCTCCCAGAGCTGTTGCTTTGCACTGAGAGCTGGAAAGGTGCTGGTAACACACTCATGTTGTGGCGGCTGCTGGGCAGGGCTCGCACAGCACCAAGGCTGGGTTTCAACATTCCCCCTGCAGTGCGATGGGGTGGACAAGACCTTGGGAAGGGACAGGACTGGGACAGCTGACCCAGACTGACCAAAGGGATATTCCATACCATATGTCATCAGCTGAACTATTAAAGGTAGGAAAAGGGAGGGGGGTGGTGAAGCAGGCACTGGCTCGTCCTCTGAGCAACTGCTGCACATTTGGAGCCTTGCTTCCCAGAAAAGGGGCCAGACATTGCCTGCAGGTGGGAAGTAGAGAATAAATCTTTGTTTTCTTTTGCTTCTGCATGCAGCCTTGCTTTGCTTTTGCATTAAACTGCTTTTGTCTTAGCCCACAAGTTTCACCTTCTTTTCTTCCCCCTGGTCCAGCTGAGAGGAGTGGAGGGGGAAGTGACAGAGCAGCTTGGTGGGCACCTGGAATTCACCCAAGGTCAAACCACCACAGCCGCAAATCACATTTACTTTGGGAACGGCTCGAGACAGGAAATTAAGATGAGCCCTCTTTGCAGCTCTGAAAGCATGTTGAAATAAAATGCAGATCAACAAGAAACACAGCAAAGATAACTCAAGAGGCTACGCTTTCACAGACTCATTTCATGGGTCATCGTCTGCCACCGTGCACTATGCAGGGTAGACAGAGTGTGTGTGGCTGTGCTCCTTCCCTGCCCGGAGGTCCTGCAATGGAAGCACATGCCTCACAACTGGGAGCGAGGTCAAAGGGGCCAGCTGAAACAGGAACAGCTCCCCATCCATGTTTTTTGTTTACCGTTCTCAAGAAAAATCCCAAGCCGCACGCACTGAAGGTGTGCCTTTACAAACCAGACTGATGCTCTTCCTTAGTCTTCGAGTATTCATCTGCCACCCAACAAATGTCAGTTACTGAAACAAAAGCATACTCTACAACATAATAATAATTCCACCTCCTCATCACCTGGTGCTTTGTATATAGGAGCTATTGCCCGTGTGTTTTCCATTTGAAAACGGAATTACTTCTGTGATAACTACATATTGTGGCACAGTCTGAAAAAGCAGCAACAGCAATAACTGTAAAGTATGCTATTTTTTTTTTAAATGTATCACTTATAGCATGTACCTCAGATAAAAGCATGTACTTAAAATAGATGCTTGAAGATACTTAAAAGTACATAACTTTTTTTTACTGGCGCTAGTATATCAAAAAAAAAAGGAAAAAAAAAAAAAAGAAAAAAATGAAGGGAACAACAGTAAAACCAGAAGAAGCTCGGACCTGTGGTACTGAAAAGGAAAATAATCACCTCTCCTTCTGAAAGTAAGATACAAACAAGGGGGAACCAAAAGTAAAAGCAACAGTTTAGGTATGCTTCTAAATGCTACCATATGCAACCACTTCCAAGATCACTTATGATATGAAAAATGCATCGATAGCTAGTCTAATACTTAGCAAGTTGAAGCGTTTTTTTTCACTATCACTTATAATGCATATGATCTACCAAGATTACAAGAAAAAAGACTACGTAAATGCACTTGCAATTAAATAAGCACAAACCAAGTAAGTTAAGTAGCTTACATGAACAGGATCCAAAATTTTGACTGCTGCTTTGCTGCCATTTTTCTTATTTAACACCTTGAAAACTTTTCCATATGTTCCTTTTCCAATAGTCTCAATTATTTCCCAGGTATCTGATGGATCAGGAAAGCTATCAAATATTATTGTTTTCCCAGTCAACGGAAGCATCTCAAATGATGGCTCCTAGGAAAAAGAGATTTCAATGTTCACTCAAGAAAGGATTAATAGCAATTGGTTTCCTACAAATGCAAAGAGAAATACATTCCAGTCTCCAACACTAGAAACGTTTTGGCATGTACTGGGCATGCACTGAAAGCATAATGAACAGGAAATGCTGCACTTAATACAGGTACTCCCAGTTAATTCAATATCAAATGAAGGGGAATTCAAATAATAATTTGAACTAATTTCAGGCTTGACTGAAGTCAGTAGAAGCTTTCCTGTGCACTTCAATGTAACTATAATGTCACTCTGGGATTTTCTGAGGGGTATGAGAATGGGAGTCTAGTTCATAAAATCCAAAACAATTTGGCTTTACTACCAAGAACCAGGCAAGAAAAGGGGAAAAAAAAAAAAAAAAGGCAAACCAAAACACATTAAGTAGCAGCATTAGGGTCATTTTGACTTTTACAGCAAACTGTCAGTTTTATAATCCTACTCTTTCCATTTGAGCTTTTATATAGATTTCATGAGGCCAAGCACATCAAAGTAGCAGATCTTTTCACAGTATTATGGTCCTCTCTCAGCCAGGCATTCATGATCATGGAAAATGTGTTTACTGATGTGTATTCATTAACAACTGTTTTACATACTGTAAAGGAAACACCCTTTACAATGATGGAATTGCATCCATCACTGACCAGGTTACACCTATGCTCTGGTCAGTGATACGCCTTCGTAATGACTACCTATCCAGTAGCTAGTGGGAAAAACAAAGCACACACACACACCCCGACAAACAACGACAAAACAGAAGCCCCACCTTTACCCGTTGTTCAAGAATGGCCAAAATCTCAGCAGAAAAGTGTTAAAAATTACACTCTCATATTTTTAATTTTAGAGACAAGACTGGAAAAGAGAAGAGGGAGGGAAGAGGACAGACTCAAGCCCTTACTAAGGAAGCAAACAATAAATGAGCAAGTCAGCTCTACTGAATGCTTAAGTCTTTCCAGAGCACAACATGCAGTAAATGAGACAGGTTTGGAGAGTCACTTTCATATACCCATTTTTTAAATTTTTATATACTTTGTAAACAGACTACAATGTAATTATTCTGGATTTTTTCATCTCAACAGCACAAATCCACACACCTAAAGCATTTTGTCATACTACTCCGGTGACAGAAATTGCACCGTGATACCACACTACTTTTGTTGATAATCAATGGAATGATTGGAACTGAATGGCTTCAGTTCCAGTTTCATCCACGGCTTCCACATGTAGCTGTAATATGTAAACCCTCAAATTTCCATTCCAGATTCAAAATTTTCCTCCTGTCAAACCCTTCCCCTGAGATTCATACAGGCACAACTCAGCCAGGACACTGCAGCCTCTTCCTAAGGCATAACCTTCCCACCTTATGCCTAATATTTATCCGTGCCTTGGCAGCTTCACCACTTCCAGAAAAAGCCATCAATTCCCCAGAAAATGAACACAAATGAGTTATAACATTTTTTTTTTAACTTCTTTTGCCTCTAAAGTAGTGCTCTAATACTAGTGTTTCAGGTTTTTCAAAACATCGCTTTAAATGTGTATGCATAAATACTTTGTAATTAGCTCCTAAGTGGGACTACACAAAATAATAACCAAACTGGGAATGATAAAGAGATTAGGATTTGTAATCTCAAATCCTTTCTTTCAGGGATTCAACAATGATATAATTTCAAAATTTCTCTATCTGAGCTTTAGCTTTTAGAATTGAGGTTAATTATATATACAAAGTTCTACTGCATACTCAATCCATAACTAGTGATTTTTTAGAAGAAAAAAAAAAGTAGAGAACTATTAATGAGCACCTTCATAAGAACTGGGATGTCCAAATCATATTAGAGCCTGTCTACGTGCAAATTATTTTGCTACAGAATATGAGTTTTCCATCAAAATCTAGGGTTTACTATGTCCCACATTCCAAGAAAACACAGTAAGAGCCTCTGACCCGGGCATTTTACAGTAGGAGATACGCACAAGCTGAAGAAAGGAAGACTCATTTCCTCCCCTTCAAAGATGAGTACTTAAGATGCAAGAATGCAAAGACCTGGTTCAGGTATTTAGCCCCTGCCAGAGCCAAGCAGGGAACTCTGATATCTTGAATCTCCAAACATACCCTTAAGCAAAGGTCCACTCTGCACAGAGGTTTTAGAGGAGGCAGAACATTCTAAGAAAAACCATGCACATCAAAACCTACAGCTTCAGACAGCTTCCAGGCTTCATTAGCTTCCTATACATTAACAGAATGCAGCTGACATTCATTGACTCCCAGTATCAATTGCTTGTCTGGGGAGACTGGTACAAGGAGAACTGTTACAGGGCTGAGGAAACGTGATCCTGTGGGTGTTATCTGGCTACCAGAGGAGTCCTAGAGGAAAGTCACCACATACTTAACAATAATGCATTTAATAGCTGTCATACTTAGTTCAGTATTTTAAGAGTGCTACTCTAGAAAGAATTATTCACCCTAATCCTTTGTCTTTTTATTTACAGCTTCAAAATCATAACTTGAATAAGTTACACTGAGCATCATACTTCCTCACTTCCACCATGTTTAAGAACAAGCCCCTGCAGATAACTTGTTTAGCTTCCGTTGCTGTTATTAAAAATATATTAAATAGAATGATTCCAAGTGTTCTGCTTTGGGTGATGAATAATGTTTTATTACACCTCAGTAAAGTTGAGAAAGCTGAACATTATTTAACCTTTCACTGCAGCCATACATTGGACTGTCTCTGGAATAAGTCTGGATGCCCAAACAACTGGGTAATTTATCACACCCCTCACCATAAAAATTTTACTTAAAAAACCCACAGCTTACAACTTGATCCAAACTTCTGAGCTAGGAATGTATACTTGAACCTCTATAAAAACCCTTTAAAATACTTCTGGTGTGCCCAGCGGGAAAGTTCACTCAACTTCTGCCCAGATTTTGGCTAACCCAGCTCCTGCTAAGGCCTGATGTGTGCTGGGAATGGCACCCATCAGATCAAACTGAGAGAGCCAAGTGAGCAGGATGGGGTCCAGAAAAAGCTAAAGGGTCATTATGCACCTTTATCACCTGCACATTGCTCTTGCCTGCAGCCAGTATCTTCTGTCTGGCAATTTCCTCAGAATTCTCTAATTTAGGGAAACAGTGTAAAAAACTGGAAGGTACAAAACATCAGATTACCCAAAAGGAAGTGGTTCCAACAGCAGCTGAACTGCTGAGGCTTTCTTGCTTTCCAGTGTGACACAGGGGACGCTTGCACCCTGATAGAGGAGGAAGGATGGGCACTCTTCCCCCTTGCTGTTGTTTGGGTTCGTGGTTTTTTGTTTGTTGGGGTTTTTTTTCATAGTTTTGTTTGGTTTTGTTTTTTGTTTGTTTTCCTTATAAATGCATGAATTATGAGTTATGGGTTGTAAGTTACGAAATCTAATGATTTGCATGGTAAATTTGTGAATTCACAGGATAGGCTGGTTTGGGAAAAAGGGGGTTGAGTCCCTGTTTGTTGTATTTCTTAATGAGCTCATGAAATAACATTTAAATTAGAGAGTGTTTTCCTGTAAATTTGAGAGATTCAAATGGACCGTGACACTTACGATGATTAAATTCAGGGTATTTGGGGTAGGAAGAAGTAGCTTTGGAGTACCAAGACAGCAAAGCAACGTGGTTGGTGGGTTTTTTTTGTTTCTTTGTGGGTTTTTTCCTCTAAGAAGGGTATCTGGTGTCAAGGATCTGTCTGTCACAGTTGTAAGTATAAACCGGGTGAGAATTCTTTCGAGCCAGCCCTATGTGATTTTTATTAGGCTATATCAAACATAAACATCCTATGCAGCAGACCTCATGTTGCATACAAGAGGTATCCAGAGATGTCCTGTTCATCACCACTGCATGCTACATCACTTTCAGTAACTAGCTAGTTTGGAGAGGGAAGGGAATGGTGTCAGAATGATAGAGCTGAAAACATTTAGGCTGAATAAGCATATAATGAACTGGTCTGAAACAGGGTAACAAGAACAGAATGCCCTTAAGACTGAAGGATGAAATGACCTTGAAGGTTAAAATAATCAGAAACAAGGACACAGTAATTAAGAGCAGTATCTAAAGACAGAAAAATGCTGTCAACTTGTTATGGCTTCTTTAGAGAAACCAGCGACAGATTTGGACAGAGATCAAAACATTGAGGTGTCCCCCACGTACCCTGAGGTGATTTTAATACTAAAACACACACATCTCTAGGAAGAGAATTCAAATGTAAATGTAGGACCACCTTAGCGTAATGAATTAGGTAATAATATTAATGAATTAGGTAATAATATAATGAATTAGGTAACTGATGGAGCATGCATACAAAGATTTATGTGATGTAAAATCATGTAACTAATCATATAATTTCTTCGTTATTTGTACTGTATATAAAACGCTGCTATTTGAGCTAATGGTGTGCTGGATTTGTGATTTATCACCTAGCACTCGTTTCTGCACAACCAAAATAAAGCAAGTATCTCAACTCTGTGTGCCCATTGGCTTTGCACACCAGGTAAAGGACTCGTTTTTTGAGGGGGACTGTAAGAAGGGGTTGCTCCATGGAGAGCATAGTCCACAGGAGATGCACTAACTACTGCAAAGGCAATTCAACGAAGCACAGTTATCACACCAATTGCACTGTTGAGGGCTTTATGGTCAAGGCTGCAGAGCACTAGAGAGTCAAGAGGGAATAAGCAATAGGTTTTGCTTCTGCAGGCTGGGCTGCAAGCACAATGGAGCCTGAATTTCACATAGACTATTATACGTTAATTCAATATTGTTACTACTGTTTCATACCCTCTTTGTACTGCTGTTTCATTCCATCGTAAGCTTACAACTTCTTTCTAAACTTCCCCCCTGCAATAGTTTATGAACATACCTCCATCTCACTTGGACAAAAGCATATCCATTTTCTCCATAAGAAGCTGATAAAACAAGAGCGGCACCTTGCCTCATGTCATTAATCTTTCTCCGTAAAGGGAGCCTACATGATTAGCAGAACAGATACCTATTCGTATATGACGAAAATAAACCCAGGTTCCCATGAGCATCTTGTCTCCTGGCTACCACAATCATCTGGCCTTGAAAATTAGTACCAGGACTTCATTGGCTCAGTTAAAAACACACCTAGTGAGGTTTTCTTTTATCTCTTATTTATCCACCCACATCACAACCCCCTTCCCGTAGCAAACTCAACCTGTTTTTAACCAGATACCTCGTGCACGTATCCTACCCTGTCATTTGCCAGGCATCTTCACATGTGCCACGAGAAGTGGATGTCAGGAGCCAGCAACACTGGCTTACAGTGCCTATTGGGTCTGTTACCTCTGCGGAGGCGACACTTGTACTCCTTCAGATTCTGAAACTCAAACCACTTGCCTAATGGATGCCAGGAAAAAAAAAGGAAAGGAAAAAAAAAAGAAAAAAAAAGAAAGAAAAGCAAGAAAACGAAATTGCAGGTGGTGTTCACTTAGAGACTGCTGAGGCTTGCTATATCCAAGAAAAAACAATTCTCACCTCCCTTTTTCAACACCTGATGCATTTATCCAATATCTAGTTTATAAGCTGTCTTTGGTCTGGTACTAATAACAAGGCACAGTGGGGTCCTGTAATACTTAATGCAACGGCACAATAAAATCCAACCATACCTTTCCTCTTACTTCATGAGTTTATGTCACACTGACAAGTGCTTAATAAGAAAGCTAGACTTTGCTGTATGTAATTCTTAAGACAAGCCAAGAGCGTGAGGGTCCAACATGCCATTAATCATACTAAGACCTAGCACTTTCTGGATAACTGTCCAAATAATTTGATTGTTCAACCATGAATGTGGATTGCAGCTCAGATCCCAAGCAAGTATAAATGCAGCTACATAATAAGCCATTTATGCAGCATACTATCTCATCCATCACTCAAAGAATAAGTAAATAAGAACTTCCAATACCACTCCTACCTGATTCTGGGGGATATTTGGCCTTTCATTTTGATGATGATTCAACCTGTATCTGAATGGGAACTACTGTCAAATCCAAGCTCACTGTGAGCAGATTATCTAGTGTTGCAGTTATTTAAAAACAAGTATTTAGAACACAACTAGGGTTTTTTTACTTCATTTGTCAAAACCTGAATACACTTAACATTATAATTTCACTCTAAATCACCACCAAAAATATAATTTTGCATGACTACATAATTGTGTGCAATCCATGTGTCTACCTGAATTACCATCTTAGTTAATACATCAGTCTGGTTACTACGTCTTACTCTATACATCCCCCAGTTCTTTCCCAGAATTGAGCAATTGTCTTTCCCATCTGTAAGAGACTTTCCAAAGCAAAAAAAACCACCCCAAACAACCTCATTAGCCCCAGCTATAGTAGCTGAAGAATAAAAATCAACAACCTTCTCTAACAGTCAGTCTACTTCTTCCACTATTGTGTGCTTACACAGGCAAGGAAGACACAGGAGCTGGGATTCACCTAACTTGATATGTGTACAATGTATCTATGGGAACCTAAAATATATACTATAATCCCATTTTAGTCAGTCAAAGCAATCGAAAACTGATTTACCTGACCTGGTGAACATCTACCTCAGCATAACAAGACTTGCTCTTCAGACTCTATGTAGATTATATGGGCTAAGTTTCCATTGATTACAGCCGAACCCAGAAACATCTTCAGATGTAGGTGTTAGGTGAAATGAATCCTATCCTATTTAGCTGCTGGAAACAAAGAGTTACAGATTGACAACTGACAAAATGAGTATCAGCTCCATGCTGCAGTCAGGGAAACTGCAAGCCAGCCACATCTCACCACCTGAAAGATGTCAGGCAGGTTGGACATTGTCTAATGATGCACAGAAAAGGCAAGAAGCATGCTGCATAATGAAGACATTGCTGAGCAAACTTTGAACCCAACAATCCAACCCTAAATTAAAGTAAATGCAGAAATAAATGGTTACTTCAAAGCATTTGGAGTGAAGGAGCAGTGATAAATTTAGCTTAATCTTGGACAGTGTATTTCCTGGGAACGATTCAAATGTTAATCTTTGGGCTGCTCAAGGAAAAAACTGATCCCTCTTTGAGGGTACTTTTTAGTGTTCAGCCTCTGAAGGGCTGAGTAACTGATGCTTCTGTTTACAAAACCACTTTTTCTCTTTGCTGATTGTTATCCAGTGACAACTTTCCCAACAAAGCAAGACAGCTTTCAGAGAAACCTGATGCCTCTGGACACCCTGACCTTTGTAAAACTTCTACATGCAGCAGAGAAACAGTGCTGTGTGGTATTGGTACTTGATATCCTTCTATTGATAAATGGATATTGGGTGTCCACACTGACATTTCATCTGCTGATTATTATTCAGCTGATCTTGACATTTCAACTTGCTGCAGACTGAACTGGCCAGCCCTGTTCATGGGAGGCACCAGCTCCTTGCTCTCTGAACATTCTCAGAGGCTGCTGCTGGAGGAGACCAGTGTTAGGTGCCACCTTGATGTTCTTCCATTCCCCACCATGCCCTGAAACAGTAAAAGCCTTACTGCATCCTGAAGTTTACAGTTCTCAGGAAACTCAAACAGGTTTAAACAAGAGGTTAAAATAAATCAACAAGGGCTGTAAACATTCAATCTAACCTGATGCATAGGGGCTACCTACTGGACAACAATGCTTCAGAGCTCAAACATGACATCAATATAGGATGCCAATTTCTTTAAAACAGCCTTTAGTGACAGGAAGAGAGTATGAAAAGAACATGGAAACAAAATGTTAAATGCAATTAATGTAGTCAATTCTAAAAGCTCTGATATTTTGAAAACAAATGACAGCTAAAGATTTTTGTGGTAATTGTCATCCAACAGAAAATATTTATGCAGGGCCATTACAATCATGAACACAAGATTAATAATGGAAGGGCAAATGGTTCGTTATCAAATTGTATTTGGACATTATGCCACCAAAAGTAGCGAATTGCCATTAGCGACCCATGAAATCAATCATATCTGGCTCATTTTGTAGCTCCCAGAAGAAAGGTATTGCCAGTGATGAGAATAATTTTTCAATGACTGCACACTAGATCAATATATTAGCAAAAAAACTTTGCTTTCAAAGCTAAAACATCACTTAATTTTCCTATTTTTTAACACGGCAAACTTTAGAAGGCCATTAAAATCACTATGTCGCTATCTCGCTCGCTTCGCTACTGTCAGAAGTTCTGAGAAGCAGGAAGTAGCAACTCCAAATTAATTTCGCGGCTGGTGTCGATGAGCTTCGGCAGGGCTGGAAATTAAGGTGCTATGGTCGTTCTATAGCGATTCGAGGAAAGCGTGACAGGCTGCACTGAAGCTACGGGGGGGTAAGCGTGCCCTGGGGCGCTGCAGGCACGGCGAGGTTTCAGAGGTGCCTTGCCAGGTCCCGCGGGTCACCGGGCACCTGCAGCCCCCCGCAGCCCCCCGGCTGGGTTCGCCGCAAGCACGAGGCGCTCCAGACGCGTCTCCCGAGCGCTCTACACACTGTCCCTACCCAGGAACTCACTCACAGGGGGAAAAAAAAAACAAAACAAAACCAAAAACACGAGGGAGCGCAGAGGACGGGGCCAGCGCCAGTGCCAAGCCGCAACCTCCACACACCTCCCGGGGCCGGGACCTCCCCGACCCCGAGCGGCTCCGCTCGCAGGCTGCGCGCCCCGGCCACGCCTGCAGCCCCGCACCTGCCCACAGTGTCCGTCCCTGGCCGGCCCCACCTGCCCGCCGCGCCACGCTCCGCGGGTCGGGCCGCCCCGAAGCCCCTCGGCGAGGCGTGGCGGCTTGGGCAGTGCGGCGGCAGCCCGGGGAGAAGGGTTACACAGTGGCGGCGGAGCCAGCAGTCAGTCACTAGCCCCGGGACCAGCCCTCCTGCCCTGCCCGCCGTTCCCGGGACGGGGATTACCCGCAGCGAAACCTCCGGTCTCCGCAGAGCCAGCCCCGCCGAGGGGGCTGGGGCCGCGCCACCTCCGGCGACCGTGCCTCTGGTTCACCCGCCTCCTGCGGACGGCCCCGGCCGCAGTCCCGCCTCGGGGTCAGCGGCGGATGAGCGGTTTGCCCCGCTAATCCCCTGCAAGCGCCGGCAAAGCCGGGAGGGCTCGGCCCGCCCCGGGCAGGGCGCGGCGGGGGGTGCCGGGGCCGCCCGGGCTCCCCTCCGGCGGGGGCACGAACGGCGGCTGCGAGTGCAACCGAACCGCCCGGGCCGCGACCAACCTCGGGTCCTGGGGGTGCCGCGTCCCGAGCTGGGTGACAGCCCCTGGGGGGCCTGATGCACCCAACGTGGGATTACACCGCACCTGTTGGGCACGGAGCATCGCGGGAGGCTGCGGGTTTACTGCGGGAGAGCTGCGCATACTGGCCCCGCTGGCCCGAGTAAAGCTGATGGATTTACCTGGGCTGCTAAAAATAATTGAGATCTGGTGCGTGCACAGAGCTCACGTTTTTACCCGCTGCAGAGACGTGACTACGCAGCGGCAGCCCAACGTAATGTGCAGTAGCAAGGTGAAGTAGCAAGAAGAAAGTACTCAAAAGTTGGGAAACGGATGAATTCTATCAATACAGCTCCTACGCGATATACACGAATGAGGCTTTAATTATGCTTCTTGGGTTTTCTTTAGAAGACCCCTGACACTGCAAACAAGCAGCCAAGCTTAATCAACACCAGGGAACATGTGTCTCCATCAGAGACTTCCGCTGTCACCTTGAGTTTGTCTCCTTCCATTTTTCTAGTAACACTTGAACATATTTTTTGTTTTCAGACAGCTGTGACAGCAGGGGAGTTGTTTCAGAGCTATGTTCTGTGTCTTTCACCACAGCACAGTAGAGACCAGGAAGTTCACAAATGGCCTTTCCACGTGAATACATCCACGATGGGAAAGGATGCTTATCCCATCCCAGACATCCAAGAAATTACATGGACAAGAAGCCTTACAAAATTCCTCACTGTGGGAAAATCATCAACAAAAACTTCTATATTCTTAAACCCCAAAGCTAACCAGCGATGAGCCACATATTTGTAAGGACAAAAGGCCTCCTTAATCCCCTTCCTCAAAGTACTTCTCCTTTGCTGTACAAAAATGGAAAAAAAAATATACTGTGCCCAGCATTATGCATGGAGGAATTTATGAGGGAAAGTTTAAGGTGCCATATAGTCTTTATTAACTCCTTTCATTGCTAGCTGAGCTGTCCTTTCATAACTGTTCCTCCTCCCATGTCTTTCAGGCTTGAATTGCTATGTGAGCAGCATTATGCACAGCTTCCTCCTCCCTGAACATAGCTCTCATAGAGTTTAGTTGTGCTTACAAGTACCTAGCACCCAGGCTGTGTGTCCGGCTGGATGGCAGGTAACATGCAGAAGCATGACAGTCTAATCCCCTGATCATGCAAGTTTGACCGGAGTGCACCATGGAAAAAAGCCAGAAGCCTCAGTGGAAGCTCAGGTACAAAAAGAGGATGGTGGACACTCATACCTCCCCTCCCAGACAGAACTGGCAAGCAACTAAGGCCTGGAGCAAGGAGCTGGGAAGTACTTGAGCGCTATTTTAGGAACCAGAAAAGAGTAACTTCAGCGGTAACTTTGTATGTCCCCTCACACTCCTAGCAGCGCTGCCTTTAAACAAAACCACTGCTACCCACCTTGTCTGCTTCTCAGTATGTGTGTGCCTAAGTCACTGTTCTTAGCTCTGAAGATCTGCAATTCCCTGTGAGCACTCCCTCTTCTGTCAAAGCGACCTCAAAGGCCAAACTCCACGATGTGCCACAGCTGAGTCCATTTGGAGTGAAGTACACACTTGAGTCTTCTGCATTAATTAATTGTTCGGGCAAACTGTTCCCTGAAACTCCCCAAAACTACTGTCTGTTGCATTTACATGATCCTGAATGATGTGTAAGTAATGACAGCCTGTTGCTGCAGTAAGGATCCTAGTCACAGCCAACCTCTGAGGCTTACCAAGGTAGGCACTCTTCAAACAAACAGGGAGTTTCAGCCCTTAACGAATGACAATCTATGTGTCCAAATAAGCACTGACTGTACTGGAAAATTTAGGCACAAAGTCATTAAGTGCCATTCAGTGTCATGCAGTCTATCCACACTTTTTCTTTTGTTTTCACTCATTCATGTTCTTTTTCCTCCACCTCAACATGCCTTGGCTTTTGCGCCTCGTTTCCCCCCCAAAATTTATGGCTTTGTTTTTTTTCTAGAAAGCCTTCCAGGTGAGATTTCAAAGTTCCTGAGTGAATGTGGATATATGCTCGCTTGCCTCCAAGACAAATTCAAAATAATTAAGGACAAGTATTGTGTATTGACAATATCTATAAATATATTAAAAGATAAAAGTGATCATCTCTAGCTGTCCCTGGTATGAGGTTAAGTTGTGCTTAATGACACAAGACAGCATCTATACTATGCTATCTATTGAACAGATTGTAATTAGATTGTTTTCAGACTCTCCTTGCCTTTCAACATAATTTTAAATTCAGAAATACTGTGGGTGTTAAGTCTGAAAAGTATATTTAAATTACTATGCAAGAAATGTGAAAGCAGTATAAACAGACTCCTTTTTAGAGCATCTTCAACATTAGATCACACTAGACAATTGCTTAGAGAATAAATCTTAATCTTCTTTGAAATATAATGGACCAGAGCATATATAAGTAGAACGGATCTTTTACTTCAGAGCTGATAAACTCAAACTTTTATGTTCCTAGAAGCTTGTAATGACAAAAAGAAAAAAAAAAAAAAAGATGCTCTTGTGAGTAAGGCATGAAATTAAGGCTGTCTTTTATTTATTAAACTATTTCCTGTGTTGTGAAAATCCTTACTGAAGTCAGGATCCTGCTGTGCTGGACACTGGGGACCTCACTCCAAAAGGAGGTCCTCCTGCTGCTAGGCTCTGAATCCTGGGCAGAGCTCAGCCATGGAGGGCTTGTGGGACCTAAGGCATATGTTTCCTCTTTTAATCTATTTTCTTTTCCTTATAACTGAGCTTTTAATACTATTCTACCCATGAGGAGGTGCTTTGGTGGTTATTTATGTACATATGCAAATAACAAGTGATGCACAAAAAGATCAGCAGATATTTAAATGATAACTTAAGAAAATAAACAAGCATGTTTAGCAGAAGAGAGACCCCCAGTAAAAGAATTTAAAAACTTACCTCTCTGGGGAACTGCTTTTTGACCTCTCTGGCTGCTTAACTGAGCACAGCCTGTAGCAAATATGAGGAACTCCTCCCCTTTTGGTGTTTATTACAGAGAAACAATACTTCCTGTGACACCTGAGTAAATATCCTCTAGGAAAACCACCACAGAGTTTGTCTACAGCTAGCTTAGTATTCCTCTGATCATAAATACCATCCACCACAATGAATTACAAAGCATGAGTTATTTATTGAATGCATAGATTGCTCTGAAGCAACCCTGAGCTTTGCCAGATATTTTCTTTAGTTGATCAAAAGAGCTCTGTAACCCCTTTTGAAGGACTTAGATGCGTGATCCTTGTAATCACATTTAAGGGGCTGGTTAGCTCAGGAGATGTTAATAGGATACAAAACCTTTCACATCCAACCCAGATCAGTGCAGATGAAAAGTTGTGACCGTTTAACAGCTCTTTCATGTCTTGTGACCTAACTCAGTTCCCACAGGAGAAATATTTGTATTACAATTACATATTACAGAATATGGTTTTCAGGGTTTTTCAACTCTTAAGTGTAATACAGAACATTTGACAAACAGGAAAATACTTAAAAAGCTCAGTGGTAATTAAAGAATCCAATTAAAACTGCAATCAGAAGAATTTTGAAAATTCCCACTCCAAAACTGTCTCCACTGTCTTGGCAAGCCCATAGGCACAGGTGAGGGTTATAGTAACCTAAAGCAGGAATTGCTGGAAAGTAGGAGTGCTTTAGAAAACTGCCAGTTCTTCACTAAAATTTCCCTTTATCAGTTCCTGTCATTAGACCCAGGAGCTGCACATCTAGCACAGAATTACCCTTGAATGCTGATAGACTAATTCACACATTGATTTGTGCCCTGTAGGGAGAAAAAAAGAAAGAAAGAAAAAAAACAAGCAAACCTGTGCAAGGCATTGTGTTGAAATTTCACAGCTGATTCTGCTCCACAAGTTTTGACGTAGTAAAGTTTTAAGGTTTTGCAGGTATTGTTTTCCATCTAAGAAAGTCATAAACCAGACCCAATTTGAACTCACATCCCAAACTCAATTTTTAAAAAGCACTCAAATTTTTTTTTAATAAAATATCAGGAAAAGAGGTATAGGAAAATTTGGAATGTAAAACCTTCCATCACAGGAGAAAAGGTCAGGGGCCAAGTGATAGCTGTGGAGAAGGTCTATGCTACGAAATGGCTTCTAGTGTCAGCAGTTACTTACAGAGTACACTTATCCCTTGCTTGGAATGCACTGATCACTAAAATAACCTTAAAGGATTTTGCTTACGTGCAGTGATGTGAGTGAGTAAGAAGGCAGCAGGACAATCTGAGGATTGCTGCTTTCTGCATACTTGAGTGTAACATAAAATGCCAGTCTTAAAAATGTGCCTGTGAAGATTTGGGGTTGTGGTACTGCCATGTCCAAGTGTGCACAACAGATCCCTAAGTCATGAAACTGGCTGGGAAATTGTGGGACTAAAGAATTAAACTAAGCAATAAACACCAGTCATGTGGTAATATTGGTCATGCAGGTCATCAGTTCCCCTACTAACTGCTTAGATGTTTCAAGTTTGGCACTTTATGTATTTTTTTTCAAAATGCCTTTGAATCGGTTGTACAGAGTGTCTCATTTATATACTGGAGTAGCAGTGACTATGTTATGCACAATAGAAGTGAAAAATAATATGTAATACATAAACTGTGTACTTCTTTACAGCTGTATTTCTCCGTAGCCCTGAAGGCTTAGGTAATTAAGAAGAATACCCATTAAACAACTACCACCATTAACATTACTAAACACAACAGTATTTTGTTATATAAATAGGACTGTGAACTAATGAAGTATAAGGAGCATTAATGTATTGATAATCCAAGGATTTAAACTGATGTTTGGTATATACATCTAGTTATCATCTGTGCTGTGCTGGTATGTACTTACAGGAGAGGTGAAAAGATATTTCACTGAAAAAACCAAACCTAAACAGCAGAATCTTTCTACAATTTGCAAGGGTTTTTTCCACCCTGAATCAAGATAAGACCTAAAACCCAGAATCTGTTCTGTGTAGATGCTCCTGAATTATAACTTGTACAGCATCTATTACTCAGTCTCTGAGTTCATCACATTCCAGGTGATGCCATTTAACCATGTTTATTAATGGAGCAAATAGAGATCTTTTCATATAAAAGAAGGCTCAGTGTTGAGCAAGACTGTCTTTTCTTCTGTGTCTGAAGGGGTCACAGTACAAAGATGGAAGTGTCAGCCAGGAATAATAGATGGCTTTTTATATGAGTGAAAAAGACAGGGAATCAGTCTTGGTCAGTAGCCAGAGCAGATACATCTCTGTACAGAAAGTTGCATGTGGGATCTGCCTCACCAGTAGGTCTTCAAATCACTTGCTCACTTTTCTTCTACCTGACATGATTTTGTCAGTCAGCCCTGGCTAATGCAGAAGATTCTCCGTGTTCACAGTTCCCACACTGATCACAATTCTACAAAGTTAAATCTCAGGCACTAAAGAAATTACGGTTTATACAAGACCAACTTCTCTCAAGACTGACTCAGTTCTAGTAGCCTTGGCGAGAGTCACAGGGCACCAGCTCCTTAATCTGTGGATTAACTGGACTTTGAGGTTACCATTTGGAAAAATTAAGCTTCTAATCCTCATAATATGTAAAGCACTGTAAAATTTAATCTAAATATTCAGGCACAACATTGAAAAGAACTATAACCTAAGAAACGTCATGAGTTTTATTTTGCTGTGCCTTCTTTTTTAATAACATATTTTTTTTAAAGCAAATGTCATGATTTTGAAGGGATATGATTTATGTGGTTTGCAAATTTGAGGCTGAAAGTACGTGAACTACTATTCTTGGACAATTTCAAGTTTGGAATATCACCTCATATGCAGAATACTTCCTATGGGTACACAGAATGTCTCAAGCATTCTTCGTTCTGCTCAGTTTTTTTCCCTATTTTACACTGTTTCAGACATACCAGAAGCTTGCTGTCAGTCTAGATCATCCTCCCCTTGGAGCCGGAGGTAACAAGCGCATTGCCTGACTTCACAGTTCACAAATCCGCACTTCATTAATCACACACAGTTGCAAAATAACAAATAAATAAATAAACAAACCCTAGAAAACTCTTATTCTTTCAGGCAAAAAGAGACAGGTTGGTTGTATCACACTAGCCCCAAATGAAGAATGACAGCCTAATCTAAAATTACCCTGAAAAAGTTCATTTTGAAGCTTTTGTCTATTATTCTGATGGTACTATTATGAATTCTTCAGCTTCCTAATCCAGAGGTGCACCACAAATGAGTGTTATAAACAGTTTCCTATTCTTGAACCTGTCATTAATCTCTAAGGATGTTCCAAAGATAGCCCTCAGAGGATTTGGATTTGTCTTCTTTTTCTTTTTAATCCCATTATGGAGTATAGCAAACAGTGACACAAACAGGATTACATTTTGAAGGGGCCCATGCCTGGTTATGTGAGCAGCAGCACACAGACATGCTGAGCTCTGGCTTCCTGCTCTCTTCCTGACTGCTCCTCCTCCTCTTTTCTGGCTGATTGTAAGCACATTGGTAAAAAAAAATACTTATTTTGGAAAAATTGCAGATTCAAAACCAAAAAAGAAGAAAGAAGGAGGGAAGCTGTGTGCCATCCTGATTTTAAGCCTTTCATCTCTCTTTATTACCATACTTGTGTCCCAGTGCTCTACCATATGTAGCATTTCCAACACTTCATTCTCCTGATGATGGGACAGCCTTGTCTTATAGAATCATACAATCATAGAACTGTCAGGGTTGGAAGGGACCTTAAAGATCATCTGGTTCCAACCCCCCTGCCATGGGCAGGGACACCTCCCACTAGAGCAGGTTGCTCACAGCCCCAGCCAGCCTGGGCTTAAACACTTCCAAGGATGGGACTTCCACCACCTCTCTGGGCAACCTGTGCCAGTGTCTCACCACCCTCATGGGGAAGAAATGCTTCCTAATGTCCAACCTGAATCGACCCATCTCTAATTTTAATCCATTCCCTCTGGTCCTATCACTGCCTGACAGCCTAAAAAGCCCCTCCCCAGCTTTCTTGTAGCCCCTTCAGACACTGGAAGGCCACAATAAGGTCTCCCCGGAGCCTTCTCTTCTCCAGACTGAACAACCCCAACTCTCTGAGTCTGTCCCCATAGGAGAGGTGCTCCAGCCCTTTGATCATCTTTGTGGCCCTTCCCTGAACACGTTCCAGTCTTCTCAGCTGCTAGCAGGAATGGAGCACTTCTCCACTCCTGCAGAGTGCTTCCAGCATTTCTGTAGTTTCAGTTTCTTTAGAGCCAAATTGTCATCAGGACTTTTCCAGTAACAAACACTTTTTGAAAGAAAAACATTGATTTTTAAACACTGAGGATAATTTAAATACTGAAGTAGGAAAGGCACCAGTCTATTATCTATCTCAGAATGCCTTCAAATCAAGGCAAAAAAAATTAAAACAATGAAAGGCTGTTAAAACAAAAAAATTCAGTGTTCCTGGAAGTATTCATTGCATATTGATTATGGCAGCTGGTGTGCTAAATGGTCCCAATTTCTCAGTTCATGACCATCTCTCTCCATTATAAATAACCCCTCCAATTTCTCCCATTAGCTGCAAATTTTATCAGAAAATATTTCTGCTTCCCTGATATTGTCAGTAAAAAAATATTCAGGACCCAGACTGATTGACACAGACTTCCATTAGAAAAATACCTAGTTTAGAATGGTTTTTAATTTCATGTTAGATTTTGAGACCAGTAGCCAGTTTCCAATCTGTCCAATGGTGACAGACTGATTTTTATAGATTCTTATGACAAATATATGCTACCTAGAATGACTGGCTCTGGAATTTTATATAAGCTGCTATAGTTAGCAAGGTTCCACTTTTAGGATGATATTGATAACACTCGAAGACAATCAAGATACATTTAATACCCCCGCCCCCCTCGCTTTTCTGACTAGAGTCCCAGTTCTCAAAAATGTTTTATCTACGCTATGTTATGGTTGTCATTACAAAAATTTAAAATAAATGTCACAGAATACATTTTATATGTTTATACATAATTTCTACCTCGTGTAGTACTGTTTTTCTTGCTTATGTACACTTATGCCTCAGGTGGTATCTGGCATGGTTCAGTATGATCTGTAAGTCACAACAACTAGAGTACAGAAAACTGCTGAATAAACTCTGAAGGTTTCAATAAACAAGATTTAAATTAATCAACATTCAAACCCCCAAAGCCAACAGTCAAAAAAACCTTGTTTTCTCTTTTATATTGTCTAGATAGCAAAGAAGACTGTACTCTGTGTGTTTGTTAAATAATATACCTTTGCAGTGCTGAGGTAAACTTATCTGGCTGTTCTTTAAAACATTTAAGTTGCAATTAGTGTAATGGTCCAGCAGTTACTGTGTCTAGCAGCCCTTCAGTGCCAGAATTAGATCTTTAGTTTGCCTTTTAAAATGCTTTTTAAAAAGGATTGCTAAGCAAACCTGCAGAGGAGCCAGAATGGATCTAACCACGTGGAAGTTTTCAGTCCTGAAAATGAAAATAGTCTTTATGAAGGTGCTCTAAGGTATAGGTTGAGTGGCATAAACTTTGCTCCTCAAACTCAGCAGCCTTTGCAGCTGCTAATGCTGAACTGCCTCTGAGGAATGTATCATGCAAAGTGAAATTTAATTTCAATCCACCCTAAATTATGTGCGTAATGCAAGTGTCGCATTTTCCCTTACACGGTCCTGTGTGAACTGGATGTTGAACGAGTTTTCACACCAGAGCACAATGTCTCAAGGGATAAACGTATGGGGGTGGGGATGTGTTACTGGAAGTAGAGGTAGGGCTGTTTCACCCACTACTACAAAGCTAGGCACACAGAAAAACAGCTTTGCTTGAGATGTGATCTGGCCTCTCTCCTGGGCAGCCTTAAGCACAACCTCTCATAGCGACTGTCTTGACTTTTCAACCCTAATAATGTTCTCTTCATCCAAGCTGTATGTACTATATATGATCATTTATAATAACTAATGATATTTCCACCTCCCTCACCTGTCCTTACACAGTTGTGAACCCACAAACACACTATTTGGAAAGCCAAGATGAATTCTTATTTCAGGTGTCAAGCCAGTCCCAAATTAAGAATTAAGATGAGGCATTTTATATGAGGTTGGCTTATCCCATCCTTGCCTGTTACAGTGCTTCCTGTACCTTTCTTTGATGGAGCTGAAATTGCTCACTGCTGGAGACCCCATGTTGGACTGGGTAGCCCGTGGGTTTGGTTCACAGCTATGGAAATTCAGTCTTCCCACTGCAGCCACTTGGCTTCAGAATTGGGGTGTTTTCCTACCCTGTTGTTGCCTGCCATGGCCTCCTGCTGAGAACACCCGCAGCACAAGCCAAGACTGTGTCCCTTTTCCCTTTTTGCTAAAACACACTCGTTAGTCATTGCTTATGCTCAGTTGAGACAACAATGCAATTTTTGATTGTTTTTCTAAGCCACGCGGAGGTCAGGGCTGCTGCTGCTGCTATCCTGCGTGCGCTGCCATCCTCAATCAGCCTGTCTAGTGCAGGTTGTTTTTATTTCAGAGATGGTTTTGTGTCCTGAGGTTCCAGCTTTGATTGTGGCAACTGCCTTACTTAGTAGGCACCACAGGACACAGAGGGAAAGAGAAATCACAACAGCGGGGGGAGGCGAGCGCTCGCCGCAGAGGCACAGCAAAGAGCGGGGCCACCCACCGCCTCTCCTGCTTACATCTGACAATTGAGCTCGGAATTCTACCTTCAGTTCTGCTTGAATCCAAAGAAAGGAGCTGTGTGTAGCAAGCAGAAAATTGCCTACAAATTTTCAGCAAAGATAAGCAATTTTACTTACTTATTTTTTAAAAAGGGACTGCATCTTAAGAGAGATGAAAAATCTTATCCCCATATCTTGCCATGCAAGACAAACCTCCTGGCTGCTCCATTGGTAGATGCTCAAAGGACAGTGAGCCTCATTCTCTGACTCGCAAAGGAACTCCCAGATTTGTTATGTGAAAGCTACCTCATCTGGCTTAATGTTCAGAACCCTACTGCATACGAGTACCAAACAGCTGATTACTGTATTTGTATGAGGCAGTTGAATGTGGGACTATTTTCTAGTTGGGGAGCAGATGTGGGTTTATGATTATCAGCTGCACCTATTAAGATTTGAATTCCTAACCCTGATCCCATTCAAGACAACAGTAAAACTTGTGGTGATTTGGAATGGGCTAGGGACCAACCGTTGACAAGCAATATTTTTAAAAGAAATTGAGTTATTTCCCTTACTGCCTGTTTAGATATATGACAACAATAAGGAATGATACTTTACATTTTCTGGGACTCTTTATTCCTGGTGTTTCAGAATATGCCGCAGTCTGCACGGACATCACCAGCCCATTGCCAAAGGTGTTGCAGTAGGCAGTAGAAATCTCCATGCTCACAGACATGAGGCAATTTTGAAATCTGCTACAGAAGACCTGCTGCACAGAAAGCAACAGGGCACCTAAGGTGGCTGTCTCAGAAGGAGCGAGGTGCAGGATATGATGTGTTTTGCATCTGTTATGCAACAGAGAACAATATGCCAATTAATTCAGGTAGTGTTAGAGAGAAGAGATAACATGTCTTGGATTTCCTACTCTTAATTTATTGAACAGCTAGGCCCTTGGGAGTAATAAAAAGTATTTCACCAGCCTGCAGAAGGTCTACAGTTTCTGATATAACAGAAAAATACCATCTTTCAGAATGGCAAAGTATCGTTAACTGATGCAGACCTTGCATAAAGAGCATCTCTGATGGACTATTCAAATAAATTTTCTACCTTACCTTTAAGCTGTACTTGACGGCGGGCAAAATGATAAACAGCAAAGTACATGGGGTATTTACTCATTTCTTACCCCTGTTTCTTTACTAGCTAGCAATGGGAAAACAAGGTAAGAAATAACCTTTCCATCACTTTCTCCTGGAGACTTTAATTTCCAAGGCACTTCTTACATGGGACAGTGACCTAGGACCTAAGTGACAACCTGAAGTTACTTAGGTTCTAAACCACTACTGAGGGAATATGAATACAGAAGGCTTCATTACTTTGTGTGTCTACTTAGGAAATAATTCATAAAATACTCAGTTGTTAGTTTCTTTCTCTCTGCAGTTTCATTAGTACAAACTGGAAGAACAGCTAATACAACAGAAAGTCTTTTGGCTTGACAGCAAATTCCTGGAATCTTCTCACTTTCAAACTAATAAATAAAACAAATGTTCCTTATTCATGAAGATGGCAATACCATCTTATAATGATTGCTCTGATGCTGGGTGCAGGTTAACTAAGACAGAAGGGTCTTTTTTTTTTTTTTTCACTTAGAGGCAGGGGGCTTACTGAGGTACTGGCTGCTCTAAAAGTGATGATGTTTTCCTCCAAAAGGGCATTTAAAAATGAATCAGTGCTTAGTTAATATTCTTCAAAGAACTGCTTTTTAAACTAGTTCTAGTTTATACCATATTTAGCGAGCCTGTCATTTGGAAGGCCTGTGCCTAAGCTTGGATGATTATACATCTGATTTGTGAGGGAGACACTAAGATGGATTTATCAAGGAACCAGTAGAGTTATGATCAGTTAAAACAATAAACCACTGTCCTGCCTCCTCTTAGTAGATTCATTATCTCTTTTCCTCTCTTTTCAAAATAGGCATCTCTGTCTTCAGTAGTTGTTGATTAAACCCCCCAACACAGACTGAATTGCTTACAAAGATGCAGTGACAAATTAGAATTATGTCCAACCTCCAGCCTTCAAACATCTTCTGGGAAGTCGGCATGATCCATGTGGTTTCCAGGCAAACCTTGCTGGCAGTAGCTTTCTGTCAGTCTTCTCTGAGTCTCCTTCACGTTTGTCACCCTGGGTCAGAGTCTCAGGTTTGTTGTAATCCAGGTCAGTTGCTTTGGATTTCCTCACCAGCACCTCACAGACTGCTAACAGTATCAGGGCTTGTGCTTTAGTTCTCTAGAGAGCTCAAAATACTTTTTGTTCTCATGTATCATATGTTCTGCAATTTCTAAATCAAAATAGGTAAACTGGGAGGATAATGACATTGACTATAGTTTATAAATTTGCCTTTACCTTGAGCATCTTCTTATTCAAGAAGAGAAAGAAGTTGCACTAGTAGGCAGCAGAAACCTTTGTCCAGTTATATATAACAGTGAGATTTTTTTCTTTTGTTTTTTTTTTTTTTCATGGATTTTTATGTTCCATGAAATTTTTCTCAAAGGATAAAGTATCACTAAAGTAACATTTTAAGTTAATATTTTCTCCATGTCTACTCTTATTAAATTGTTCTCTGTGTTTTCTATTTTTCTGAATTTCTGGGTTGTGTTTGGTTGGGTTTGTTTTGGGTTTTTTTGTTGTTGTTTGGTTTGGTTTTTTGTCTTTTTTTTTGTTCTTTTTGTTTGTTTGTGGGTTTTGTTTTTTTTTTTTCCCTTTTCTTTAGAACCAGCAGGAGACTGGTGAATAAGGAACATTTTTTCCTTCAGAAGCAGATAAAAATGTGGAAGACAAAATTCAAGGCTCATTATTATAGAGAGCACTCCTCAGTGCTGAGACAGCTTCACTCTCAGTTCTTCTGGAGGCTGACTTGTAAAATATGCAGCACAGCACCCTGAGTCCACAATACTGTTTTTATTCATTTCACACAGGTCTGTAGACAATGTCCAGCCGCCTCTGGAGCAGAATTAGGCCTGTGCTGCTATTGAATGTCTGGCTCAGAGTCGCCAGGAGATTTTTGCAAGTAGCTCCTATTAATGCTAATGGGAATGTAACAAATTAATCTCTCATGTACAGATGAGAGAACAAATTCATTCAGTTGCAGAATAAAAGTACTGTCAATGTTTCAGGAACTACAGAAACCTGACCCATAGAACAACAACATCAACAACCAAAGGAATAATACCTCTGGCTTGTTAGTACCATGCAGTCTAAGATCAGTACGGGTACAAGGGTAATGCAGTGTGTCCCTCCACTCTTTCACCTCTGCTGGCATTTTTCTTTGCTGTATCATGTTGGTAAATTGCCACAGAACTATTCCAGCTTCTAAGAAAACCTGAGTTACATAAATATTTAGTCTGAAATCCACCTTGTCAGGGCAGAACTGAAAAGAAGACAATATAAAAACAAACAAAAAGAATCAAGAAAAAAAATAGGAGCATTGGTTCCATTTGCTTTGGTAAAATAAGTAAATTTTATGTTAATTTGTTTACACTTTAGTTAAAGTATAAGCAGGTATTTCCATCATAAATGCATGTGTGCAAATTACTCAACTATTTCCTACTTTTATAGTGTGATTTCATAGCTTCTTTCCAATAAATATCATTTGTTTACAGTTTCACTCCTTCGGTCTGAATAAAGCAAAGGTTCTTCTGAAATCTTGCATATTTACAGTTATCCAGGAACCAGTCCTACCAGTATGTCTTTCAAATTTCTTGTTCCACTGTTTAAAAATGGTAACACTAAAAGGGAACAACATAGGGACAACTGTGAGAAAGGTTCAGATCTCTGAACTGGTTAGGGCAGGACACATAGATATCTAAGCCAGGAAAATCAAATGTTGGGAGACATCCGAACATGCTGCAAGGGTAGATGAGATTCTGGGTCATGGATATTTAAATGTTTCATATCTGCGTTTAAGAAGCAAAAGGTTTATTGTCCTCTTCTGCCACTTGTATCTTCATGAATAAATGACTTTCTTGTGTGAAAGTGTCTGCTGCACAATGTGAGCCAACACAAACCTCTGTGAGATGCAGCATATGCAGTGGTGCTGCCTGGCTTCAGGAAGGATGGCCTTCCTCTCCTGGGTGTATCTGCCCAGTGAAGGGGAGCAGGATGTCCTGCCAGGAGCATCCCTGGCAATGCCTTGCTGGTTACAGGCAGGACATGGGATTGAACAGGCTCCCAGAGGAGCCACACTAGCTGAGGGCACTAGCAAGAACCAGATGCAACTCAGGTTTCTCCCTCACAGTGCAGTGGGAGTGCTTATAAGAAAACCCAGAGGCAATGTTACCAACTGGACAGTAGGACTGGGCAATGCCCTTCAAGGGCCCTGTCTGCATCACTCTGTCAGGGCAGCCTCTCCGTGGCCCTACAACCTTGCCCGATTGGCATACTGGCAGCACTTCTCATCTGAAACGGGGAGTTAACCAACCCAGATCATTTTGTTGCATACATTTAAATGTCAAAACCAGTGCTGTTGCAACAGCATTTGCCAGATATACGGATAACCACTTACTGTTTTAGCCTAATTGAAAGCCAATTAAAAAGACCCTACAAAAGTCACCAGCTAAGAAAAAGCCTCCTGTGGTGTACTGAAATAAAAGCCAGACCTGTGGAAATCAGCGGGTGCTTTGATTGTCCGCTTTGATGCTGGTGTGGTGTTGAGCATCTGAAGAGTTCTGTCCTGCTGTCTGAACTGAGAATTATACCAATGGGGGTCAAGCTCAGTGGCTTCTCAACGTCTGAGGATCTACCTCATGCAGCCGGTGGATGCCTTGGTGGTCTTTCAAAATGCTGAGGATCCCAGACAGCAAAATCAAGGTATTTATGGAGGACATGAAAGCAGCAGCAGTGCAGAAAGAAAGAGCTGGCCAACCACACTTGAAGAAGCTCTCTGGTCACTAGAAAAAGCTTGTAATTATCCATTTCTTGTCACTGCTACAGCTGCACGAAATGTCTGTTTGAACATTTTAACATACAAACCCCCAAAAGTCCAGTCTTTCCCCACTGAAGGAACTAGAAATACTTGTGAACTCTTTTAAAAAAATAGTTTCAAAATGACAGTTCCTCTGTCAGCTTACCTACATCCCACTCCTTTGTTAGTTTTCAAACCTGTAAAATATGTTGTTCTTGTCATTTACACTGAACTTCATGTATGGCTCCAGCTTGACTCTCCCAGTTTGTCTTCTGGATGGCAGCTCAAGCAGAATCCGTCATACAGTTCTCTTGACAGACCTTAAACTTTCTCTTTCTGGCAAGGCAAAATCTCAGGACTCTGAGAGTTTTGTGGTTTACCATAATCCTACTGTTCTTACCCATTCTAGAGCTAAGAGCAGGGCAGTTTCGTAGACTACTTTCTTGGTTTGAAAGATACAAAGTGGGATTTTTAGATTTTGGCTACATAAAGCTACCCATGAACTACTACCTGTCTTTCTGGAGCTGATCTGAGGCCTCACAGTGAGTTTTTTTCACTGTAAAAAATGACTGATCATGCACATGGATTCAATACCATGTCTGCAGGTTAATTGCATTACAGAAAATACTGGGATTTGCAGCTAGCTAGAAGCTACATCTATGTGCCTCATCTGTTGCTTTGGATTTCCTCTCCAGCTCCTCACACAATGCCAGCAGGATCAGGGCTTGGAAGGAGGCTGCCTCTAGGTGCTTCATCTGGCACTCAAGCTTGAAGTTCAGTAATTTATTTTCTCCTCCTTTTAATCCATGTCCTATAGAAGGTACAGAATTTAAGCACCAAGTAAGAAACTTTGCTTTCTCACTTCTGCCTGGAAGCTGCACTCTGTCAATACTAAGCTGCTATGATCATTTCTTTCAAACTGAAGAAGGGGGAAGAGGACTTTGGAATCATGTCAGACCTGTTTTGTTGCACTAACCTTGGGTGTAAGCTTGCATGTGAGACCAGCTTCCCAATTTATCCTGCCGCCCCAGTTTTGGTGCTCTGTCTTGAGTATGAAGTGAGCCAAGTAAAGTGAAGAAACAGCAAAGCATAACAGGATACACTTGGCTGAAGATCAGTCCGTGTCATGACAGTCACTGTGGCCATAATCTTCTTCAACATTGCCCTGCAGAGAGCTCTATTCAACACTGGACTAAAAGGAAATAGCAACTTACCTGCTTCAGAATACCAAAATTAAGTGGATGGAAATGGTGATATTCTAGGTGAAAAACACTGTATTTGGGAGTCCCAAGGCAGTGCAGCTTTGCAGCCAGGGACCTGGCCCAGGGGATGAGTATGGAACATTCATGGTGTTTGTGTCAGCAGGTAAGAAACCTAGCTGCTGGAGGTGGAGAGGTCCAGGAATTATATTCAGAGGAAATACAGAAGGTGAAGTGCATAAGAATGTTCCAAACATGCCTACATTTTTGTTTGAATTACCAGAAACTTCTCTGAGTAGAGACTAACCAATAAGATAGGTTTGGACAGTCACACACCACAGACCAGAGGTGCTGCGATGGAGCTGGAACCCCAGTGTGTGCACTCAGCATGTCTTTCCAGATCAATGAAAACCACATGACGGCTGCGGCGCCTCATTGCTACCATTTCCTTTGCTACATCAGCTGAAAACATCTATCTGTGCCTGCCCACGTGCAGTCATACAGGACTGCAGAATGTCAAAAACAAATCAGTGAAGGATAACCAAGCAGTAAAGACAACCAAGGCAGACTGACAGATATGAGAGGTCCGTATATTAAGCAATGCCAGAAATACACATGGCAATTTTTAATTGAAATCGTCACAGGCAAAGGGCCAAACTTTCACATGCTTTTTGGGTGAGAGACAATAGGCCCTGGGGTAGCTTAAAAAGCCCATGATATGTCAGGAAACAGCTAACACGTCTTTGTATCCAAGAGTAACCACAATAGCTTTTATCTCAGTCCCATCTTGCTGAATCATCTTTTCTGCTATATTCAATATCCACTGACTTAATCTAAACCTTCTGTAAATGTCTCTCTTCCTTAAAAGAAAGGGGGTTTCTGTATAAGTCCTGGCTGCATTTTTATGAACCAAGATAAATGTGAATTATTAACACACTCTTAAAGCACTTATTCAGGTTTCCAGGGTTGAAGAATCAAGCTAAGTACATCAGTATGAAGTCTGCATACAGCACACACAGCATCTCTATCACCGGACTGTAGTTCCCCCACTCTGGGATTAAATTCTAATGGACTTTGTCCTACAAGTCTTGCAGAAAGTAATTCTTGAAGACAGGCTATACGAAAGGATATCATAATTTGGCATAAGGATGAAAGATCACATTCACGGGACCATGATGTCTCTTGATTCGTTTCATACTTAGCTTGTAATTACTTGATGAAGTGTTTAGGATACAAAATGAAGAAATCCAGGGGGTTTGTTAGCTCTGCCCTTTCCCTAAGTGCCCAGCTAAACTTTTGCTGCAGTCTGCTCAAACCCCATCTGGAATCAAAAGTCTATGACTCCAAGCAACTTTGTAAGCTCATCAAAACTTCTTTTTAATTACTGCTTATAAATAAAATAATTCTCCTATGAGTAAGAGATGCAGTTTTCCAAATTGTATCTGCATATACAAATAGAGATGCTTTCTGATATGTGCGCAGGTTGACATTCAGAACAGTCACTGGCTTGGTTTGGGCATTACTTGGCTACCTGGACTTTCGTGGTTCATACCCAGGACAGTGTACACACTTGCTCAGTGATTCATTTTCTCCTATTAATACTCAACTTGAAATTCCAGTCAATAACGAAATAAAGCAGAACTGCAAGTGCTCTGATCAGCTCTATCAGATTACCCACCGCACAAACATTTGCAAAGAGTGCCCTTAGCTGTGAAGCTCTATGCAGTAAACTGCTCCAGTAAAATGCTCTGTGTTACAGACAGGTTACAGCTAACACCTGGCAAATGATGTGAACCAGGTTGGGAAACTGTAATGATCATAGGCTAGCATGTGTCTTGTATTTCAAGAAAGTACTTCTAGCCACTCATAATATTTTTTAAGTGACATACTAAAAGAGCCCATAGCAGCCCACAGTTCAATATACCTATGTGAAATACTTTAACAGGGTAAATGTTCTAGGTGAGGCAAATGTAATAGCAAGTTACAATGCACATACATTTTAGAGAAATGGCTTTAGTCACATCTGAAATAGAATTTACTATTGTAATTCCTGGCAGCTGATTAGTAATGCACCCCGCATCTTACAGTTCATGCTGAGGTATACAGAGGATTATCACAGCCAGGTGAAATTGTACAGGGCATTTCACTCCAATAGGATATAATTTGCAAAGAGAAAGTTGAGCCCAATAATCTTTTCTTATGCCAAATGTTTATGTGGTGATAAATGACAAACAGGCAAAGCCAAAGTTCTTCACTGCCCACAGTACTTGTCATTGTTTTATAAAAGCAAAGGGACAGTAATATAAAGTCCCTAAACCATTCTGAGGTGCAACATCAGACAGACAGGGAAGGAAGAATGCTACCTGCTGCCTCTCTGCAGGATCCTACATCTCCTTCACTCAATCTCTAACCCAGGCTGGCCATATTTATCAGTTAGAACTGATACAGTCACAGCCTCTCCAGGCAGGTCTGGAGATCCAGCATGTGCAGCACAGCTGATGCCACCGTTCATAAATAATAAAATTATTATTTATGTAATAAATAATAAAATAATAAAATTATTATTTATGTAAAGTCTCTGAAGGCACCATTTACTTATGTACACTAAAGTAAAAAGTGGCTATGACCATTTAGGTTTTACGGTCACCAGGGACACGTAATTTTGTCTGTATATTTACTGTTTCCTTTTGTACCTATATTATTCTCCGGAACTGTGAGGTATTTTATGATCACACAAGGTATATATAGCATCATTTCTAGAAACTAATTCCTTACACATTGGTCTCAGGTCACTTTTCACTTTCTGCTTCCTGTATGTCCCATTATGTTCATCCACAGAGAAAGGAAAGAAGAACTTCATGTATCCAGAACAGGAGTTACCATCCCGAGCACCAATAGACACAGAAGCACTAGGTCTGACACACAGCAGCTCTCTGTCCATTTAACATCCTTTCAGTGGATTCCTGTGGTGCAGCAAATGCTACACAAATCCTTTTGTGTCTGAATCCTACTTTTTTTTCAATATTCAACTTCCTTGTAGGCCTTTTGCATTCTCCTCAGCCTTTATGACCCCTTGCCCTGCATCTCAGACACCTCTATCCCCTGACCCGGCTGCATGGCTCTGAGGATGACACAGTTTCCTCTGCTCTAGAGGGTTTCCTCAGACCAGGACGAGAGCTGTCAGGATGAAGAGAAGCATTCCACCCTGCCACCCTCTTTCACACCCTTTCACAGGAACACACTAACATATGAGAACTGGGGAAACATCTTCAACATCTTTGTCACCCACTCCTGCATTTAAGCTGGAGTTTCTAGGTAGTGTCTGCCCTGGCTGGCGTGAGGCACACTGAAAGGGCTGCAGTGACAGATGATTACCAGAAGACACTATCGACTGAATCAGTAGCATTTCCAGACCTGGGAGACATGGGTGCAATTTCAACCTGCAGCCTCTAAATGGAGAGAACAAATCTTTGGAATGGGCATGTCAGGCTGCAAAGTGCCTGGGCTTCCTGTATGTCAAACCCTGCTTTTTTTCCCAGTGGCTGGGAGAGAAAAGAGCCAAGACATAAAGAGCCTTGCCTACAGAGAAAGACAACCCTGCTTTAGAAATCACTGGTGTCACTAGGAATGACTTTTCAGACAGGGACCCTCAGGATGGGAGGCAGGTAATGGCCAGCAGTGAGTAGGGAGCAGTGATTTTCCTGGCTCCTTGGTGCCTGCCCTGGCTGCAGCACCAGGGTGCAAACCCAGCTTGCCCTGGCCCAGCAGAGGGCAATCCCAGCAAATAGCTTAGGAAAGCAGTGCTGGTGCTGGGGTTCAATTCCCCTGCAAAAGGGAAAGGTTGAAGGAGTAACAGAGCTGCAGCCATCTGGCTGCTTGCACCTCCCCATCTCCCCTGCTGCCTGCACCAGCCCTGTGTGTGAGTGTGGGATGGGAGCTGGGAGCAAGGAGTGGGGGAATGGCCCTCTTTCTGCCCATTTTGGGCTGGCTTCTGACCTCAGGAGCTCTGCCCCTTTCAAAGGTTTTCTTGAAAACCTTCTGTTGGTGGGATCAATCCCTGCTGGAAAGAAGAGTCCTGAAAAGCAGCCAGATTCTGCAGACATGGGGATATGGAAAGATTCATCCTGGGAGGACTGTAAGTTAAACCTTGTTAATGTTTCTCTCTGTTTGCATACCTCACTTGTATGGCTTCAAATCTTTTCTAGGCCTGCCTGGAAGAATCTTTGCGAGTAGAAGAAAATCAGAGCAGTTTAGTAGTCAGATAATTTCTGGGTGCTTATTTCCTCTACTAAAAGAAGTAACTCACTTCTAAGCTTCCAAATACGCGGAGTGTACAATTTCCCATGCACTCTGGTATCAGCAAACATTTTTACCATAAAGCATACTATCTACTCATAAACTTATTTTTGTCTATAATTCAATGGAAAGTGTGCAAACCCCTGCTCATCTACATAGGTATTTGTTTATTAGTTATTCTAGGCAGTTGATTAGCACTGAAAGGCAGAGATAGAACAGAATTCATGCAATACCAAATCTCACAATATCACTTTTCTGTATAGAAGGAAAATAAGTTTTTTTTTTTCCTTAGCAGTATAAATATATATGACAAATCACCAAAAAGAAACATACCTATTTGAGAAAATCTTCCAAGAAGGTATTTGACATTCCCTCCATCAGCAGCACTGCTTAGCGAACTACTTAAAATAGTTGTGCTACAGTAGTCAAGCCTGGCAGAGACAGAGTCATGGATGAATGCTGTGAGGTCTGCAGTTTCCTGGCCAGCCAAAGGTGATTAACAGCAACACAGACTTGTGTACTGTTCCTTAAAAGCTACTGCAGAAAAGCATGCTGAACAGGGGCAGAGATGTTTCCAGGAAGCACCATGAAGTGGAGATCTATAACATTAGGGCAGAGCTCTCTTCTAGTGACATGACTTGTTACATGTGAGAAGGAAGTGATTGCCTGTAATACCTTGTGATTGTCACACAGGCTGTCACTTAGCCCACAGCAACAATGGGTTCAGGAGGGGATACTCAATATTCTTTGAAGTACATCTTCTGACACGTTGTCTTTACCTACAGTAACAAGACAGGATCCAGAAGAGCCCTCAAGAAAGTATTGCAATTGCTGAACACTTCTCTTCACCCCATCTTAGGAGCAAATCAGCTAAAATGCACATCTTCAAGTAATGTTTCAACCTAAGCCTCAAACAAATATGTATGTAGGTATATAAATATATATATTACATATAAATATATGTATTCAATATCATTTTCCTAAGTACCCTGGTGCTCTATGCCGTATCTATGAACATCAGTGCGCAATCAATTCAAATGTTAATGAGATTTTAGAATTGCTTAAAACTGAGTTTGTGATTAGGTATTTTGCTGACTTATTCAGAAATACTCCTTCATTTTACAGTCAGCGTAATGCAAGGTAGAAAATCAGATCATCAAGTCCATCTCATAAACCCTATGGAGAAGGAAATAATCACTAGAGAACCCTTTGATATCGGTTGACTATTGAATTAATTAGTAGAAGAAGAAAGATGAGTATCAAATTTTGACAGAAATAACAATAATACCACTGATACATTAACCATATACAGGAAGCCTGGTTTTATAGAATCATAGAATCATCAGGGCTGGAAGGGACCTTAAAGATCATCTGGTTCCAACCCCCCTGCCATGGGCAGGGACACCTCCCACTAGAGCAGGTTGCTCACAGCCCCAGCCAGCCTGGGCTTAAACACTTCCAAGGATGGGGCTTCCACCACCTCTCTGAGCAACCTGTGCCAGTGTCTCACCACCCTCATGGGGAAGAAATTCTTCCTAATGTCTGAACTCTTTCACCGTAATGTTTATTCCAAGAATTAACTATTAAACATTTGAAGATTTCTTCAAAACATTTTGTTAAACCAATGAAAGAAATATTTTTGCTTCACATCACACTGTGTCATTACTTGGCTTTCTCTCAGTTACAAAAAAAGACACCAAAAAAAGTCTAATGTTTTCAATGATACAATGAAATGACCGCATCATTTTCAAATACACTGTTTTGAACCACTTGTACTTACACACTGTGCATGCTGTTTTGCAGTACGTGATGACTTTTGCTGAGGGCATTAGACTCTAGCCATGCTCTAGGTTTGGTTTGGGTCAATTATCACAAACAGCTGCTGGTCCAAGCAGTTGGGAGGGGCCACAGCCGGGATAAACAACCCAACCAGCCAATGGGATATTCGATAGCATACTGACATCATGCCCCTATATAATGAGAGGGCTGGGCCAGGGTGCATGTGCTTGTTTATGACTTCCTTCAGGGCAGCCAGAGCAGGGAAAGTTGTCATCTTAGGCACAGGTAGAGCCTTCCCATCTTTTATTATTCACTTTGTCTATCATTTCATTAGTACTGCTGTTTCTTTCTCTCTTTGTGTTGTTTCAATAAACTGTCCCTATCTCAACCCCCAGGGTCTTGCTTTTGTTTCTTCTTCCCAATTCTTTCCCATTTCACAGGAGGAGGTGTGGAGGGAGGGAAGGGTAAGTGGTGGGTGAGCAGCTGTGGGATGTTCAGCTGCCAGCAGAGGTTAAATCTCAACAAGCAAGAAAATATTTTGGCCACATATATAGCCATAGAAATATATACTGATATTTTGGTACTTTCTATCATGTTCTACTGATAGAACAAAGAAAAAAAAACTGTAATATTTTAATAGGATATATAGGGGATGAAAATGAAGGGGATGAAAAGAACAGATCAGAAGTAGAAAGATTATTGGATATGTCGTAATGGGAAGACTTACAGAGAACTGCAGAAGAGGATTATTTCTACTGTTAAAGCTGCATTTACAAATCAGATATTAAAACTGTAATTGTGTAAATAATTGTTGTTGTTTTCATACCACTGCAAAAGTGAAGAACTGAAAAAAGTTTTGGGTCAATCGGTAATATTTTTTCCCAGGGTGATGTTTGTTTTAAAAAAAAAAAAAAAAGTACAAATGTATGGGGTTGCATCCAGCCATTTTATATTCATAGACTTGAAGTGCCTTCGTGCCCCTACCTCATGTGAAATTGCCCTGTCCCCAGGCCAGCGTATTGATAGTGCTCTTGTTTTCTGATGTGTTCTCAGCTCCTTCATATTAATCACAGTGGGGCACGAGACAATGGTTCTTGTCATGCAAGGCCAGAAGAAACTCCTTGCCATCAAGTCACGTATGTCTGATGTGATACACAGGTCTGGTGTATGTGCTGAGTCTTGGACGTGAGCTGTGTCTGGTGCTGTGTCAGTGGAGAAGTCAGCTGCTTTAATACAGATGGGCATCTGGGGTTGAGGGGATGGCCCTGAAGTGCTTTGTGTTATTGCTCAAAATACTCTTTAGAAAGAAAAATGTTTGAATCTGCATTTATGTCTGCCTTTGGTTTTTCAGATTGCCACTCTGTGCTTCCTTTTGCAAGGCCAGCCAGGATAGGGCTGTGGTCCATGCAGCAGATGGGGCAATAGCCCACACTGTTGACCTGCTGTGTAAGATGTAGCAGATCACCAAGAACAAAGTCGGTTTATAGACTCTGGTAGCAACCTGTTCTGTTCTCTGAGAATCTATTCTCATGGCATTGTGCTTGCAGTTTAAAGATATTCTGGCTCCTGAAAGCCTTTCTCCTTACATTCTTAAGTGTCCTCTCCTTCTACAAACTTTGGTCATTACCATCTATTTTGTCCTCTTCCTCGGAATTGGCAAATCATCCTCAAACACAGAAAGCTCTTTGATGCTTCTCTCAAAATTCCCTCAGCAGGATCCAGCCCTTCATATCTAGGGCAGAACATGTCAGTCCCAGGACTTCTATCCTCATCTGTGGTCTTCCCGTGGACCTTCCTAAAGCCTTGCCCTTCTTCATGTGGTGTCTACCAGGGTATTTACTGATGTTGAGAGGGTCACCATTGCACTTTATTTCCAAGTGGACCTACCAGAGGAGGTCATACATCTCCTCAAAATCCAGGCAGATCAGATCCTTCACCCCCCATTCATCTGGGATCATATCCAGTTGGGTAGAGTAAATGTCTCCATATGGGCTAGCTCTACCTTCAGGGCAGTCACTGGATGAGCAACAGGCTTGTGCCACAGTTCAGGTAATCTGTTTTGGAGCAGAGGTACCTGGCATCAGTGTGGAAAGGTCCAAACCTGGTGGGAGTGGGCTGTGTAATGCCTGCTCAGAAAGGAGAGCGTGAACAGCAGGGAAGGGTGAGTTTGGACCATTGCAGGGAGAAAGGAGGGGCAAAGAAAGGTGAGAACACTAACTCCCATGAAATGAGGAAATGTGCTATCTGATCCAGATAGAAGTTAGAAATAATATTAATTAAAAAAAAAAAGAAGGAGGGGTGTGCAACTTTGGGCAGAGTAAGTGGTTCAATGCTTCGAAGCAGTTGATCATCTCACTTTCTGTTATGAACGTATCCTTTCACTGGAAGGAAACACACAGGGCATTTAATCCTGCTGCTAAGCCTGGGAACAGTTATTACAGTACACTGGACCAAGCACAGAAATCTCTGTTAGTTTTATACAGTCAAGTGCTTAAAGTCTCTTCTAGAAGCTGGTTGACTCCCCGGTTTTCACACAGGACCTACCCCCAGGCAGTGAATCGGGCTCATTGTTTTGCAGTTGCGTTCTACCTTTGAACTCAGTAATTCTCTCATCCCTTAATCTCCTTTTCTGGAGGAACTGGCAGCCTGCCTGGCTTTAAGCAGAAGTAGTGCAAATTATTCTGCATTTTTTTCCCCCACCCTCTTTTTTTTTTTTAATATTTAGGGCACAGCTCCATTGTGAAGTATGGCTCTCCTTATCTGATATTCAGCTGCAATGACAGAAACAAAGATAAAAAAGATACGATCGGTCCAGCCTGTCCTGCAATATGGGAAGTACTTACTCCTGCAGTCATATTAATTGCAAGATTTCCTCAGTTGGCTCTTGGGAAAACCAACAGTGCCAGCTGTATATCCCAGCTGTCTGCTGTGGGATACAGATGAACAGGTATTTCCAAGTACCACAGCTGATCCCGGGGCTCATAGTATAGAAGACTCAAGGTATCCATCCTCTGATTAGATGGTGCTGTCCAATTTCTTCTGTGTAGACATGGCAGACACAGCAGGCTTCCTGCCTCAGTCAGTTTGCTTCCAGGTCAGATATCTTCATCTCACATTGAGGCTTTCTGTCCTTCAGGTTCTTGCTCTATGTTACAAGACAAGTTTTTCCTGGCAGGTTTAAAAAAGTATGTTTTGAGACATAAGAGAAAATGTAGAACATCTGAGAGTTAAATCAGCATTGAGACCTACCTTCCTGAAGCTGCAGGTGTCTGAACACTAAAACACTGGGCTTTATTATGGGGGTTCATGTCTTTTCCCTTAGCCATCTGGGCTCAGAATACTTTCCCCAGACTATTACAAAAAAGAGGAAGAAATCTTTTGTTCTCTTCCAGCGTGGCCTCTGAAGGGCTTTGGCACATTGCTCCTGGATCAAATCTGTCTCTCCTTAACTGAGACACATCCTGACTCCATCCATCCATCCAGTGAGGTACCTGATCCTCTTCTGAGCAGTACAGGGCAGGATTTTCAAGGGTATAAATAATATCTACATCACTCCTGCAGCGTCACATGGAGGACATTCTTACCAGAAATATTGTGAATGAAAATAGCATTGACAATATGACGACAGCAGGGCTTTTGACCTTGAAATTTACTTTCCTATTTAATGTTCCTACATCTTTAAAGTGATAAAGACCATACAAACTCTTTAGATTTAGAACTTTTTTTCCACTGAAATTTTCCAAACCTTAGTGATGTGTCAGCTGTAATGCAACACCACTTCACCTTCAATTTGAGATATATCCTGCCAACAAAGCAAACAATCCCTCCTCCCCCCCCCCCAAAAAAAAAAAACCAAACCCTAAATGTCAGATTAGGGGGGTTGGCTACACAAATTACAGCCAACATGAAGCAGGGCGTTGGTGAGAAACAGCCTGAGTACTCCCATCTCTGAAAGGGACAGACAGAAATCCAGCCAAATAGAGTGACTCTGGGCAAAGAAACAGCTGTAGAAGGATGCTGACATTGATGAGTCTTTATCACACACATCTGCATGCACCATAAAATATGAAAAATGGGGAAAAAAAGAACTCAAAGGCAAAAGTCTATGAGAATCATTAATCAACGATAAGGAACAGAAGGGTATAAGGGAAATTAAAAAGCACAGAATGACTTTGACCCTTTATCATATAATATTGGTTTATCACTTAATAGAAAAAAAGAAAAAAGAAAATAACAAAGAAAAAGATCTTACTAGCACCATTGACTCCTTCTCTCACAAACTGTGAGAAGTGAACAAGGACTGGTCCTGTGACAGGAAAATGAGGCTGTTGCAGCTGTCTGGGTGGGCAACAGTCGAAAGCTCTCAGCACGTGCAGGTTTCATCAGTGGTGCGATACCCACAGCAGATGGTGATACAGAATTCTGCAATAATAACTATTGTTCTGTATTTTCCATGGTGTAATCATTGCCATTCTAAAGATCAAACTGTAAATATGCGTGGCTCAAAAGATTAGTGTTTCAAGAAAAGATATTAATCAAGGCTTTGCTAGGTTGTGCAAGGGAATTAAAATGAACGAAAGGTGTGTGTCAGAATCCCCTGACATCTGTGAAGAAGTTTCCAACAAATTGATATTTCTGCCTACATGGCAGATTGTTAAAATAATTTTGTGGTTTAAAAGCAGAAAGGGACCATTATCTGCCTTTGGTTAAGACTTCCTGCATGATATAGTTGCAAACTTTAATCCAAGAGATTTTTTTTTAAAAAACATGCAGTCTTAAGATTTCAAATAATGTATAAGCCACTGCCTTCCTAATGCATTAATCTAATCATTAACTGCCACGTACCATGAAGGGCACATAGCTTATTAAGTTGGTATTATCCATTTTTAGTTTCTCACTATTTGATTGTACTGCCTGTCTGTAATATGACATTTTGACTAAATAACTTTATTTCCTGAAAGAAAAAAGAATCTTGTGTTATGAGAAACCTTCATCCCCTCCAGATGCTTACAGATGGCAGTCAAATCACAGTCAGTGGTCTATAAAAGGTACCAAAATTGTTTTCTAATATATGACTGTTTCTCATTGTTGTATCTGATAACTTAATTTACAGTGTTCAATTCCCAGAGATAAAAGTTTTCTTATTTCTTCTTTCTGTCTTATAAAAGGTTCTCTTTTTGCCTCCTATACAGAATTTCCCCATAGAGAAGAAGGAAAAGCTAGATGATTAGTGCATCATCCTGTCAGCAGACATTGAAAATTGCCTTTGTCGGGAATTTTCTGCACAATGTTTCTCTCTCAGTCTGCAGCAGTGCACTGGCAAAGCCTTCTTACCTAAGATGCATGTTATGAGAACACTTTCTATGCAGAGAGGGTAAGGGGAGAAATATCTTTATAAAGTGAACTGGTATGTTCTCTAATATTATTCTTTTCACTTTTCCTAGAAACAATGCCTTCTCCCCAGCTTGTTGCATCCATTAGAGACACAAACAAGCCAGCAAGCATCTTTGCTCACTGGTTACCTTTTCTTAAATCATGCTTGAAGTAGATTCTCTGTCTTAAGCTGTCTCTGACTCCTTATAAGCATCAACCACAGAAACTTATTGAATTATATTATATAGGAAGACCCTACCCCAAACTCCTCTGCCTGGCCTGTCTCACGGGGCACAAGTGTGCACCTGCCACACCTCTCAAATATACCTGCACTGCCATCACACCTTCTGACTGGTACCTGAGTGCTGAAACATCCCTTCCTTCACAGCCAGCATCACACAGAATCACACTTACCTTTTCCACTTCCTCGACATCTCCCAGTGCCTCACACCAACAGCCAGCCCTGGCTCCAGCCCCTGCACAGGCTGCTTCTGGGCCACTTGCTACTGAAACCTCTCCTGAAAGTACTGGTTCTGCAACCAAAGAGTCATTTGATTGATTAATAATAGGTGCAAACATAACTGAGTTGGTTAAAATAATTTCTCCTTGTTTATTTTGTCTTATTTGTATTTGGAAAATACCTAGTACAATCAGAAAAGAAAATCTGCCTGTGATACACAAGGCTACCTACCCCTCTGCACATCCTCGGGGATAGAAAGCAAGCCCATAGAGGGGGAGTTCAGACAAATCCTATCCTTCAAACAGGAATTACCTTGGAGGTCTAGAGACAAACAGATTTCTTTAGAAGACAGTCTCGGATTGAATCTCAAAATACCTAAGGCAGACCTTTCAAAAAGTGTATGAGAAACTAAATGTATGCCTTTGGATTACAAGTTAAGAATGTGGTTTATTCCTCACAATAATATAATTGCTTTGTTCTAGGGGACACCCAACCTTTTTACAGGAGGAAGGGGTAAATATGATCATGCAGCTGAATTTCTCCACTTGCTGGTGGATGCCCAGAAACTAGAAAAGAGAACAGCAAACCCTCCATGACACACAAGCCCCTTTCAGTAAAGGAAAGCCCTTGTTTATGTAAATACCCATTTCTAGCAATTTAGAAGCAGCTGCTAACCACGAGTGTTTTAATTGCCACTGCACTGTTTCAATTACTAATCTCTGCTTTGTTCCTACCTCTCTATGGACATGCTGTAAATTATTATAATTTGTTATGATGGACGGCATTAGAATGGCATCTATTAGCACTTCTACAGTTGAGAGACCCTCATAATGTCTATTAACAACACTTGCAGGTGATGGCAATGATGGAGAGGAGGGACACCATCATATATCTACTGTGAGTGGAAATACAGACAACTGAGTTCTGAATAATTACTCCTTTTTTGTTCTTGTTCTGTCTTTTCCCCCTTTGTCTCTCTTCCAGACATAAATATTGAAATATGTAAGAAAACTCAGTCATGCTAATATCCCTATAATAAATTTCTGCAATATTTTACTATATTCAAAACTATTTAAAAATCTAGCATTTCAGAGGCAATGAGGTCCTTATATATATGCTGATTTTTGGTACTTTGTTTAAAATATTGAAGGAGAGTAAGTTAGCATTTTAAAAGGTAGCAGGAGGCTTATTATACAGCGGGTGGCAATACAAAGTGGGGCTAAGGAGAGAGACAGATTCTCTGTAACCTTGCTGACCCCTGCAAGCTGTAAAAATCAATAAGAGAATCAAACCAATTAAGAGGTACCAAGAAGTTTACAGAGGCTGAAAATGGAACTTGGGGATGCAGTCATTGATTTATTGTCATGGGGTGATCCCAAATAATAGATTTATATTTCCATTGTTTGCCATTGGATTCTTTTTCTTATTTAAAGCAATCAAATATGAGGACCTCTTCTGATGCAGGTGTGTAAGGTAATTATCTTTGTGAAAGGTGCTTTTGTCCTCCTTGCTCTTTAAAGTACTTGAAGATCCACTGAGACAAAAAATGAATGACTGGAAATGGTTTATGGCTCAGCAGGTGAGAGCACCAATTTCACTCTGTTTCTGTGGGGGGGGAGGAGGAAATCTTAATGTTAAAAAAAAATTCTGTAAGAAATGGGCTTCCTGCTATCACTCCTTCCCTAGTGATAAATACTTCAGAGAGCAGTCTCCCTAGAGATGTCTTAGATGACCTCCCTAGAGATGTTCCCTCAGCTGCTCTGTGCTTCTGCCCCTTCACAAGGCTCCTTTTTTTCACTCTGAACCAAAGGGAACATTTTTCAGCAACGCAGGTGCAAGGTTTTCAGGACTCTAGTGCAATGATACAAAGCCACTCAGTGTAGTTGTACTGGTCCAGGGCACTGTCTGATGTTCAACAGCACTGGTACAGGGTGGTCCCCTTCTCTGCATGTTTTACACTACAGAAATTTGTCTTGAATTTTGTTGTTAAATAGAGACACCCTTGAGTGAAAAGGTCCTTCCCTTGGTTTCACACCTAGCTGTGCAGGAGTGGTAGCTGTTTGCAGTCAAGATGTCATGGCTGTTAAACAAGGCTTCAGTTTGCCTTGAAATGTGTCCAGATTTGGGGAAAATTTTCCAGATTTATCTCTTGTTTCAGCCTCTCTGGCATCCCTCCTGGGTAATGTACTGACCACCCTTTCTCATTTCTTGGTAAATGAGACACTTGAGCCCAGTGCAGGTATATCCTGCATCCCCAGATGTGAGTTGCTCATGTGCAGTCCTCCTCAGACTTCCAAACTTGGAGCCACTGTGTGATACAGCTGAGTAATTCAGGAGCACCTTGGGAACTGAATGTCTCTATCCTTTGCAAAAAGCCCTTTCTTCACCTTGGATTACCTTAAAACTGTATAGTTCTACCAAAGAGGTCAGACACAAGTGTGTGATCCATGTCTCACTGCCCTCATTGCTTCAGTATATGACCAGGAGACTCTGTACCTGGAGCCCTACACCAAAATGCCATTTCTCTTCTGAACCTTTCCTGTGTTCTATTCCTGCTGCTGCCCTGCTGGTGTCCTTCTTCTTCCCAAACAAGATCTATTTGTGGGATGCACTTTCTCTGTCCTGTTAACACAAGCACAGGGGGTGTATAGAATAAAATACGGCATAGCCAACAATTGCAGTACAGGCAGATTTAATTATTTGATCCCCCTCTGATGGAGAGAAGCTACTAAAAGTGTTGGAGAAGCAGCTGACCTAGGATGAATGTATGTCTGGGTTTGGGAATGAGAGAGAGGAACAGTGAAAGGTCATTAATGCAACTGGTCTGCTGCTGCTGGCATGTGAAAGAGGGCAGAAAGCATCCGGGGAAAATGTATCAAAACCCTTTTTAAAGTAATTGCTTCTTTGCCAGTCTTCACCCCTTCCTCCACAGCACTGGCAGAGCAGTCAGCAGGTCCATGGCAGTCTGACAACCCCAGTGTGACCCAGGCACGCACTTACCTTGTCTTTGGGGGTCCTCAAAGTTACTCCTAGGGACACAGACAATTAACAAGTTCAAATTAGAACTTCTGTGTACAGAGAAATTCCATGTCTTAATGCAGGTTTTTTTTTTTTCTAAAAATCTGTCTGAGCTACTTGCAGACACCCTGAAATCTTGCCAAAATACATGAAAAATCTGCCTTGAAGCTCTAGAAAACACTTCAAAGGACTTTGGCTATGCATGATGGGAAGTTTTGAAGATTATTTTGTTAATCTTTGCAAACACTTCAAAGATAAAAGGTGTCTATATGTTACTATTACCAGTAGTAGTTATTACTATTATACTCCTGTACTGTTCTCTTTAGTAGAGAATCAGGTACTTCAGTTAAAGGTAAGAAAGAGGAGGGGAGTAAGCTATTGATTGCACCCAACCACTTTGCATTTGTAGTCTGCTGAGATTCATATTCTCATCTGTTTGGTGCTTTAGTTATGTGGTTACTCCAAAGCCAGACATCATCACAATAAAATTCCAGTGCATTTCCCCAACAAACTTTGCCTTAAATAACTTCTTTGCAATTTACTAAAACACAACCATTCCTTCATTAAGTGTCAATTCATCGATCCCAGTGACACTGCACAGCTTCAGCCTTGCTGACAGCTAAGTAGCCCTGATGGAATACTGGATTTGGGAAGCAGCTTATCTGCATGGAAAAGCCTTGTTGCTCAGCTGTGTTCTGTAGGCTGTGGAAATCAGGCAGCAGCTACTGAACGTGGAGGCCTCTGAGCTTTGTATTTTGCTTTCCCTCTGAATGTGAGAGGGCAATACAAGAACTAAACCAGATGCCAAAGAGCAGCTGGTTTTGCAGAGCCCCTGCCCAGCAATTGGCATCATCCTGTTTATAAAAAGACAAATATATGTGGTCTTTTGAAACACACACGTGAACTGAAGGAAGTAAAATATCCCACATACTCCCAAACACACAAAAAGGATTAAAGCTAAATCTTCAAAATAAATATCTTATAAGAATGGGGTTATGTCTTGTTAAAACAGTTCATAATTATGACTCGATTCAATGATATTGTACAAAATCAGTAGGCATAGCATATTCCTGATGATTAACTATTTACAGTTTCCTGCTAGATGCTAACAATGGTATACATTTCCTTATAATTAAAACAACAATAGCTATAACTTTAAAACTATCTTAACATGACTGATGGAGTTTCACATTGGCTAATAATATTCCTTCATTTATTTCTCACCCATTTATATGCTACCACTTAGTGAAGTGTGACACTGCCAGATGTGCCTGCAGAACTGAAATGAGGGCACACAAGCAGTGAAAGTCGTGCAAATCCTTCAGTTAATTGACATTGCTGTGTGGCCAGGAGGATGGAGGGGGAACAGCAGAATAGTTTGTTTCTTGGCCAAACTTCCACTGCAGAGCCACAGACAGTCACAGCATCCTTCTGAACTGAAGGGCCTTTGTCAGGAGACATTCCCTCTGGTTTGGTGTGAACTTTTATAGATTCAAGTTCTTTGTTGACAGGAGAATTTTAATCTTTACTATATTTACATGTTTTATTAGAATCCAAGTAATTGTCCTGGGTGAGATTAGTAAATTTTACCTTACCCAGACAACAGTTTTTTGGAAGAAGGAGATGAAGAAAGACACCGTTCCCTCCACACACCTCTCCCTTGTCCTGTTAATGACCTTATCATAGAAAATGCCAAATAAGACAATTTTTTTTAAAACCAATATGACACACAATTGTCCTTAACAACTTGTGTTTTCTGGGTTCGACTTCTTCAATACATACCTGGCATCTGAAGCTCAGCAAACTGAACAGATTTGAAATGAGGCCTTTTTTCAAATAGGATGCATACATATCATTGCAGATGAAGTGTCCTTGCTGCCTCCACTTAAAAATGTAAACACATCTTGAGTTTATTTCTTAAATACTTGCCCTGCTTCCTTAGCTATTGCAGGTATTTTGACTGGATAGTACGGATATTAATGATGGGGGGGATCTTTCTCCTTTGCAGTATCCACAGTCATACAGTATGAGCACAGCAACCTCTCTCTGCCCTTAGAAAAGACTGATCTGTCAGTCCTGTGGCACCCATCAGTTACCAGACACATCTGAAACAGACCTGTCAGTTGCTCATCTAACATCATTTTTCCTGATAGGAGAAACAAGTAGATAACTGCTGTCTGTGTTGGCAGGAAGAGCAGCATGGCAGTAACAGAGCTGATGAGTGAAGCAGTTGGTGCTGAGGGCCAGATGTCCATGCTGCCCACAGCTGGAAACAGCTTTGAGCCACCTCCAAGCTCCCAGGGCTGGCCAGAGCAGCAGAGGTGTGCCTGCAGAGCCCAGCTTCTGCTTGGTTTCACCCAAAAAAGAGACACTTTGCACTCTCTTGGATTACTATATGAACGAGGGCCATGTGTCTTGCTGGTTCTCTACTACATACAGTTTAAGTCAGTTATGTGAAAAGAAAAATATTTACATTAGCAAGACTAGAAATTCTGAAACATATGGAAGATTATTTCTAACAACCTGAGAGAAAATGTTGCCTAATAGCAGTCCTTGTCTTCTCTTTAGCAAAGCTAATCTTAGTCTTCATTTGTTTTCCAAATTACGTTATTATTCAATAAATAGAATATGAAGCCAAGGAGAAGAAATTGCTCAGTTCCTGGCAAAGTTTCTCCTCATCTTGCTCAATAATCATTATTATAATTATTTTATTCATAAGTCACATTAAGATTTTCCCTATGGTAAAATTAAATGCAATGAGAAGTGAATGATTTGTTCCCTAAATGCAAAGCTAAAAGCAATACATATTGTTCCTACATAAACCAACCATATTTATGAACCAGAAAAAAACCTATCCTGATGAACCCTGGCATTCAATACTTCCTTTTCTTTTTGTTTAATAACAGAACAAAATGTGAGTCTAAAAATTTAAAGCATTAAATTCTTTATCTGTGGAAACCCTAGAATGTCAGAAAGATTGATACTAAATGGCTGGGTGCAGAGTAATCAGTGTCATCTGAGAGATCAGGATCCAAGAACCAAACACAACTTTGAACAGATGGATTTGTGCCCTGTTTTATTCTAAAACATGTGCCATCAACTCTTTACATTTCCACCAGACTGAAGGGGACCAGCTTTAAGACTAAAAAGATACTTTGGTGTGAACATTTTGCTGACTTGGGGTATCCTATGAAAGCAGAGGCCAGACATAATTTGCTGAGATTTTGTTTTATCAGAAGGTAAGTTCTTAACATGGGAGGGTATACTCTGAAAACCAGACACCTAAAGAAAGTACCTGAGGTTACAATCAAAATGTAAAACAAAAATAAAAATACATCCTCTTAGTTCACTATTGCCTACTGAAGATATGTTGGGCTGCACCAGGACACCTTCTGAGGAAAGCAGGTTAAATGTACTAAAGTCAAATAATCTTTTTCCTTTGGAAGCGAAAACAGATGGTTTTTGGAGGAGAAGGGCAAGCAGCAGCACATGTGCTTGAGGCTTGACACAGTCTTGAACCCAACAAAAGGCACAGAGAATAAGAAGTAAGAAAGGATGCAATTACTCAGATCAAAAACTTGCAGCCCTGGGAGGTGAGTGACTGATGTGCTGAGAGATGAATGACTGATGTGTTTATAAAAGGCACTGCAGTTGTTTTATATTCGCTTGGCATTTCTGGAGGGTCGGTCTTCTGGGTTTATACCTGTCACCTATAGCAGACTGAGAAGGTTTGAGAGAAGAAAACTTAATAATAAATCTGCTAAGGCTGTGTGAGTGTAAAAGGGTCTGTAATAACAGTGGCAGCGTTTACCCGAGATACCTGCATTGTTTTGGAGAAATGTTCACCTACAATTTATGGTTGTGATGTTCAGCAGCACACCAAACCTAAAACGTGTTATGCTTAAATAATATTTATTTCTTTAATTGAGGCTATGCCATGTCCATCAACACAACTCTTGGGGAACAAATGTCCCCACCACTATTTTGAAGGCAACATTAGTTAAATGCATGGGATCATTAAGCATAAAGAGGACGTGTAGTCCTATTCCAGTTACCGTAGCACAATAATAAAAGGAGTCTATTGGAGAGCAAATCAATACAGCTAGGCATGCTACATCGTGTCTGTCTCCCAAAGTATATTTTCTGTAGTGTGCTGAATTTCCCTGAAGTTTTGCCAGTGAGGTAATTTTTTAGGATTATCTTCTGATATCTTGGGAAAATTGAAGGTAATTGCCCTGGGTAGTGTGAGACTGGGAGACCAAATGCCTTAGGTGGGCAAAAGGAAATTAGAGACCAAAACCACCAAAACCGTGCTGGGCCCTGAGAAGTACTGCAGAAAATAACTGCTTGGCCTGATCAGGCCCCTGCTGCCCAAGAATGAATCTAAGCAAATCATGACATTTATTTCTTTATTAATTTCTCTGTCTTGTTTCCAGTGGACTTGATGTCAGGAATCCGTGTCTATCTAGTTTATGCTGAATTATTTCATTTTTATCGGTGGTGGCTGAAGAAAAATGTTATCAATGTTGAACAACATTCCCCCAAATAAAGGACTTAATCACTAAGTAGATAGATAGAGCACCACGGGAGCAGCAGGTTTAAAAGAAATAAAAGGGTTTGAGTAACTTAATTTCATGTATATGTATGCATATGTCTGTATAGTATGTGTAAGAGCTTTATACCTGGTATGCCTGTGGAGTACCATATACTTCCTCAAAGAAAGGAATATGTCCTCTTTTTGTGCCACGAATTTACCTCTTGAACTACACATGGAAGAACATTAAGATTTACAAAGCTATTATAACTGACAGATTAAATTTCATGGGGATATGTATTTTAATTGATATCTGTAAAGGCAGTGCAGTAAAGGTTATCTTCAACTGTATTTGGAAATCACTTTCGTAATATCACTTAATTCTTAAGTGATTAAGAGTAAGTAATTAACTTAATTAAAGTTATCTTTAATCAAAGAAATTCTTTGCTGATATTATTACATATAATTTACCAGAAAGTGACCTTATTTTGTCTTGCTGTAACCTTATCTTATGCGTGATCAGGGAAGAAGGGTAACTCATTTACTTCCCACAGATCCTTTTACTTCATACATCTTGAATAGGTTTTCTGTCCCCAAACAGACTAACCCAAGCATATAACCACTTGCTATGATATACTGAAATCCCTGCTCAAAAAATAACTGAAAAGTAATGGTGTACTTAAGCAGCTGATTACAAAACGTTAGAAAATTGAGACAGAAAGCTGATTTTTTTCCTCCTGTTTTTGGAAAAATGAGTTTTTATGGGAGGAGGTGTGTTAACAGAAAACCAAAATAATACTGTAGTGTCACTTACTACAGAGAATATAGAATCATTTTCATAATTAATAATAAAAGAAGATAAAGACTCTAGTAGAGTAGCTCTAGGTCACATCTCTCCCTAGCCGCAGGTGGACAGCCCACATTCATTCCTCCATCAGCAGCACAATTTGTTGGGTATCCACAACCTGAATGATGCTATTGTGAGAAACAGCACTTCAAAAGTCTCCCTAGGCTGGATAAAAGCGTCACCATCTCAGCGAAACATAGTATCTTGGAAGGCAATTTGACTGGCAGTCTTTGGCATTTTGGTCTGTGTTTTCCCTCCTCCCTTATTAAAACCCCCGGGCTGTTCGGCTGCGGGGAGGCAGGAGCATATGGGGGCTGTAGGGGTGGCTGTGTGAGCACCCTGGAAGTCAGGGGCAGCCCGTTTCCAGCTACAGGAGAGACAGAGGATCCTGTGGTTTTCCTTTGTTGAGGACATTGTTACCACACGGGTCCTGCAGCTCTGAAGAGCAGTGAGCAATAAAGATGGAGGGCCAGCATCCTCTTGTAATGAAGAGGGGGCAGAGAGACAGAACCTGGGGTGTCAAAGGCAAAATGGGCAAGAAGACCGTGGAAGAGGTCCCCAAACCAGGAGTAAGACATTCAGTCTGAGTCCCTGGTGTCTCTGGCGTCCCTGGAACATACATGATGGTGTCCTAGAAGCTGCTGGAGTTCAGCCTGGTGGGTCTCAGCAGGAGCCAGGAGACCACCACCACCATGTCCTCAGCAAGGCACTGCCAACCTTCACTTTGGCACCTCACAACGTTTTTTTCCACCTCACCAATGTTCTGTCAAACTAATTTATTTTCATTGGGTATCACCAGACACACCTCCATGTTTTCTATGTTGTTCGGGGGAGGACAGGAGGCTTTGTACCATTTTCATCACTCTTTTTTTTTTTTTTCTTTTTTTCAATGTGACAGTTACAGTGTTCATTAAATAACACATCAAATCATTAATAAAAAACAAGCATGCATTAAAGAGAGTATCCATATGGTGCATGAAAGGACAAATGTTAGAATTACTTTCAGAAGTGAGGAGATGCTAAACAAGAGCCCTGATAGTGCTTCAGTGTTCCTGTTCAGCACGTGCCCCATACAACCTGTGCTCCAGGTGCTGGTTAGGAACCATCAGACTGTAGGAGAGACTCATAGTAACAAATACAAGTGGAAAAAGCACCATGAAAAGTTATGGAGCAAATACGGACAAACTGAAATGCAACAGTTTGCTAGGACCAGATGATTTCCAGGCAGCATGAATAGATCTAGACATCAATTTTCATTATGTCATGTATTTAGATATCCAAAAGTTATGTCACAAGGTCCTTTATCAAGGGGTTTATCAGGTAGTTCAGCCGTGAGGGAGGAAGAGAGATGGTCCTGGCCTGAATAAATCGTTTGGTTAAAAGACAGGAGAGAGAGGTTGAGAATAAATGGTCAATTTTAACAGTAGAGGGTGTTACCAGTGGGGCCTGAGTGGTGCAGCTCACTCACAGATAATGTGGAAAGGGAGTGAGCAGGAAGGTAACATGGACTCCTGGCAGTACAAAGTTAATCAGGGAGAAAAAGACAAGGGCTGACAAGCAGCAGAAGAACCTGCAAGTGCTGAGAGGCTGGGCAAAAAAAATAGGAAACTAGGTTGGATGTAGGTAAATGTAAAGGACGACAAAAAAAAAGTTTGAACTGACGGACAAAAACTTGGGCTATAAGTATCCCATTAAAACTGTCAGTGCAAATTTCAATAGCAGTAAAGAAACACATGAGGATTTATGGGAAAGGAACCAGAGAACAAATCAGAGAACGTGGTTGTGCCTCTGTATAAATGCATAATGCGTTTGCATCTTGACTTGTTTATGTAGTTCTGGTTCTCAGAGTTCAGCCCACAGAGGACGTACTGGAACTGGAAGAAATTCAGAGAAAGGGACTAGGATAGTTATTAGTATAGTGCAGCTTCCATTTAAGCACTGATTAAGTACATTTTGCTTGGAGGAGCAGTAAATGAAAAGGGTACTCTAGAAAAGCATGAGTGACCTGGACAGGGTGAATGTAACAGTGAGGAATTTCAGATGAAGAAAATCATAGGCTTAAAGCAAATCAAATGAGGTTGTTTTTCCTATGATGTACAAAAAAACCTGTTACTTCTTGCTGCAGAATTGTGGCTTCTAAGCGCTTTTTCCATAGGACCAAGGAAACAAGTTCCAGGAAGAAAAATCCGCTAACAGATATTAAATATAAGATTATTTCTTATTATATTATTATTTCAAGATTATTTCAAGAAGTGTCTGAGGTGCAAATTTTCAGAGGCTGGAATGGTAGAGCCAGGACACCTCATTCCAAGCTTGCCCTATGGTTTTACTGTTCCCCAGCTTCTGGGAATCAGTTATTGCTGCTCAGGGCAAAGTCCTGGGCTGCCTGTGGTTGTGCTCTGGCCACCCTTACCACTCTTGTGAAAAAAAGTATCAAATGATAAGTAAACTTTTCCACAGTTTATAGTGATTATTTAAATACAAATGTAAGAAAACAATTGAAAAAGTGGCAAACCAATAAATGCCCTACAGTGTAGTAATGGATCCCATGGTAGTTGCTGTCCCATGAGATTTCTATCTGGGAGATAAATTTCTATAGATTTCTATATGTTTCATCCACCTGTGCTGGGCTTGAGCATTTTCACCGAAGATCAGACTTAAAAAAACCAAAGACTTTCTGTGGTGTAACCCTGCACTGTTCAGCCTGGCACAGGACTCAAAACTGGTATTTTACAGCTGACCCAGCCCTGTGACTCTGCTCTGCCGGCACAGAAACGATGAGAGGCCAGAGGACCACTGTGCTCATATTAATTTGCCAGCTAGAATAAATAAAATTTTTTTGCTTATATAGGATTACCAAATTAAATCATTGCTGGCCTTTATGCTACTGTTTGTAGAAAGGACTCTGGGGCTTCATTATTCTTCTGTTATTTCTTAGAATTGGTTTAGATTAATCAGAAAGCTCCTGAAACCTTTACATAGTATTAGAGAGATTATGCCAGTTCATCAGCAACTTTCATCCGTGTTTTCTGACTGCATAACAAGTATATATCTTTTCCCCTTCCCCACCGGGAACTGCACTTTCAGTGAATTAAACATGTGGAGACTGAAAAGATCAGAAAAGTAGAGATGAATTAGGGGAAAAAAAACCCCTCAAACAACCTGATAAGTAACTTCGGAAACATATAACCTTCCTTTTGGTTCCTGGTTAAAGAACAGGCAGCCTTGGTGAAAACACATCTGACTTGAAAGAGTAACATGCACACTGAGAAAAATCTTCTGTGATGAAAAAAAGGAGGTGTTGCAACATATTTTTTTGGGGGGGGGGGGGGGTGGAAGAAGAGGGGAGGAAGCGTGCTTTAGATATGAAGAAATACATGTTCTCCTAAGGCTGATATTTTTGCTCATCTTTTGGCACCACATACCCTGTGGTATCTTTAGCATATGTCTTATCTTACAGTTGTTGTGGGTTCAAAAACCCTATAGAAACACATCTTACTACTTTCTGAAGAGCTTTTCCATAAAATTAATATCTTCCTTTCCCAGTTGCTTCCTTTGTCTATGTCTTCTTTAAAGGTTTGTGTTTGACTAAAGCTTTCTTCTTCAAAAACCAGGCATTGAGAAAACAGCACTGCCAAGAAATCCTAACCAAGATATAGAAGAGCCCGTTGCTATGGAAATAGCCATGGCATCGTGTGTTCAATACAACTTCTGCTATGTTAAAAAGCAGGCTGAAAAAAACAGAAAACTCTGGCCTGAGTAAACGAAATCAACAGAATATCAGCAATACATCAGCAGTGAATATTTAGCATTTATTAATTATGCTTTCATTGGCCCTTTTACCTGTAGGCAGAGGGACTGCCTCTACCACAGGCAGGGGGATTGCATCAGAGAAGAATTACTTGCACCCCAGCACACAGAATGAGCTTGCTGAGTATATGTTTAGTTGGGGTGGTTGTATCTGCTCTCACCCAGAAGTGCTGACACTAAAGGGTGAGAAATCATGACTTAACTCTGCAAAAATTAAGTAGTTTTTTGGAGAGTAAAGGCACCCTGCTCCAGAGGAGTGTATGTGAGCTGCGGACAGAGCTGCCTATTACTCTCATGAACTGGTGTGGCCCCACAAAATTGCAGCCCCATGGAATCTCAGACCCACAGAAAGCCTTTGGCAGTTTATTCTACCTCCTAAATTAATCTGGATGCGCTGTCCAGGCATCATTTCTCTCCCATCAGACTCCAAGACACAGTAGCCTACATCTCCAGCCCACCTGTCTGACAAGTCCCCTGCACCAGTTTTGTCCTTTCAGTTCCCCAACATCCTAGGCATTCATTTAGTTTTGGTCTTCTAATATTCAACTGCTATGACACTTAGATTGAGGCAAAAGCATCACGCTCTACTGCAAAAATTGACCACAAGTTCAGGAGTAATAGAGTCTAATCCTGAATCTATTGCAACATCAATTCTTGAGACTATAATAACCCTCCTTTTGCTTAGTTTGATCTCTAGTTAGAGGATTACTGAAGTTGAAGATATAAATCATAATTTGTGTCTAGAGAGTTAATGGCCTTGGAGGTGAATCAGGGTGGTGAGCATGTCTCTCTGGTCCTGGCTCAGGATGTTTTCCATTCCAGGTAAATCTCACCACTTAATGCTCGAGAGTGTGGAGTCAATGTATAGTTGAAAGCTCAGGTTGTGGAATGAAAGCTGAGTGAATCCTGCCAAGCAAGATAAGTAGGTGCACATCCATTTTAGGGCTGTTCATGGACATATGGAGATTGTGGGTACAGCTGTAACTGCGTTCTTCACACAAGTGGCTTTACAGCACTTCCACATGCTATGAAGGATTGTCCTGTGCATGTATAGCTCAACTGTACCTACAATGGGCAAATGTTGCTTTTCTGGGTACCCTGCACTTGAATATCTGCTTTTAGATCTGGGCAATCATCTGCTACAAAACTTTCCTGCAAAACTTTTGGAGAAGGATGTGGTATTTTATGTACAACATAGAAAATACTACATTACACATGATGCTTAAATTGTATGTTGGCAGATGGATCTTGAAAAGTCTTTGGCCTGTGTGCTACGAAGCCACAACTTAACACCAAGCTTATCCAATGCAGCTCCAGGTAAGCCATCTCATGCCAGTGATGACTGCGATGAAACTACTTTTAAAAACTAGAACAAAACTGTCTAGTTATCTCGACTGAAATTCTGCACCTTTTAATTTAACCTGATATGGCCCCAGGAGGGAAAAAGACACAGGAAGAGTTAATTCCAATGTTGGTGGAAGGACATGCTCTAAAAGCCTGATTATCCAGACGGAACAGATAAATCTGTTACTCTTTCTCTAAATATCAACACTGCATAATTAGCAGCTGCTAAAATAATGGAAGCCAATTGAAGAAAAACATGGTATGCTCTACGTTCATTTATTAAATACCTTATGTTTCCAAACAAAGCTTTCCATATTTGCTGCAAAACTATGTAGCTTCATGCTCTACACAACTGAGCAAAGATGACAGCACTGAAATGAGCTATTACTATTTCCATCAGGAAGATATGGGGAACTAGTCTGTGTCTTTGAGGCAAAAATATATATTCATCAAATGGAAAAGCTTTAAAAAGCAGCACTATCGAAGATATCAGCATCCCGTCTCCCTTGGAGACAGCTAAACCCCACATTTATCTAAATTATCTTGGTAATATGACAGAGTGATTGCTCACTAATGGTCAGTAACAGTTTTCTTTGTCATTTTCCTAGTCATTACCTCCTCAGAATGAACTCCAGAATAAACTGCTGATGCATCGTGACTAGAATATAAAGCGTAGCGCTACAACAGAGTCCATTCCTATTAAACTCACGAACCCATACGTTGGACTTCTGACATTTTCATTTACAAAAAAAATAATACCCCTCTATTACAGACCCTGATTAGCTTAGAGATATTTTATGCTTAAAACAGCAAAGTAATATCTATTTTGCACAGCTGTCTTCTATTTTCTTCCTTTTCTCCCCATAGCTACTCAAACACAGGAGCCACATCCTTTGCAAAGCGAAGAGCACCGTTCAGAGAAGGCTAGTTTTGTAGATACTGTATTTCATGGCCGATTCAGCTGCATATTTTAATTTGGATGTTTGAGTCTATTTGCCCTTTTTCAGGAGCTGGAGAGAATTACTGATTACACAGTCTGCCTGAAACTCATTTCCCCTGCTGAGTCTGAGAAAAGCCCTCACGGAAGGCTTGTGTGTGTGGCAGCTGCTTATTGACTCCTTCTCCTGTCAAAGAGTGGAAATTTTCAGTGCTGAGATCCATTGTCTTCATTTCAAATTAAACTGAGCTGATCTGTTGAGCTGCAAAGATGGAGGAAACAAGAAACTCACACAGAAGGAGTAAAGGAGCCAGAGTGCTGCCATGTGAAGCTGCCTGATTCTGAGATACCTCATCATCCTAGAAAAACAGCATTAGGGTGACCAGAAAGGAGGACCGTATCTTCCCCAGTGTCACACCAAACAGATACATACTGATCCTTTAGGGAGTCCTACAGGTTGAAGGGCTGGGGAAATGCTGTGGAGCTTCTGTGTCGCATTGTCTGAACTTTTCTACAAGAGGGACAATGGGCACTGACAACATGGGCAGCCGTAGAGTGACAGAGGTGCTTCATCCTGTGAGCTGCCAACTGCTCTTCCAACCTTGCAAAAAACACGTGCACAAAAAAGCCATACATACAAAAAGCTATCAATCCTTTTTTTTTAGCCTCTGTTGTCATTAGGAAGAAGGAGAAGATCACTCCAAGAAAAGAGGGGCCCACCTGAAAAGCTGGTATTTCTAAATCATTAGGACACAAGGACTCAAAGAGGTTGATCAGATTTCTCTTTCTCTTAAAACAGGCCACCAAGCCACAAAATTTCCCATGTTTTACAGAAAATGCCATGTATCTTTGCTAACCTAGTTCGACCATGGAGTTCTGGCCAGGACCATAGAGGAAGTCAGGTCAGCTTGACAACAGAGTTCAGGTTAGGACCATGGAGTTAATGACTATGGAGTTCAGTTCATGTCCTCAGTTTAGGTAATCCAGAGATGCACAGCTTTGAAAAGAAAAACCCTGCATAGATTGAGTAAAAGAGTGCAGAGCCTTATGAAGTGCCCCTCATAGCTGACCCCCAAGAGCAGGCAGTGGCTATTTAAATGCATTCATGTTCTTCCAAAAAGTGCCATTCAGCATGGTCAGGAATTCTCCCGTCCCCAGAGCAGAGAGTATGGGGAGGAGCAGCTCTGAGCTGGGCTTCTGCACTGAGCCATGTCCCATGGCTGCAAAACATCGCCCTCACCAAAACCTCAGCAGATTTTGGCTTGTTTGAGGCAGTGGATGGTAAAAAAAGCTTGTTGCCAGCAACTCTCAAGCACAACTTCCCAAGCTGTACAGAAGTATTCTTTCTCTCTTAAAGGGAGAGAAAAAGGCATGAAGCCAAAGTCTGATCATGAATAGATTTTTAAAATCCAGGCTACCTTATTCCTATCACCTTCCCTAAAACACAGTGTTGAAGATTTGCATATTTCTGTGTACATGCAAACAGTAGATCTCCTTGGCAGGGAATGTATTTACCTGAGAGGACAATGAAGGTCTGGCATTGAAAGGAAACATTTTTCCCTGCCAGAGTGTCAGTACATCACAGTTTGTCATGTCTTTTCAAATTCTGTTTTCTTATTTTCAAAAAGCCATCTACCATCTGAATGTGATCAGTCTCCTTGAGGGCTTAGAAACAAAACAGTGCATCTGTTCCACATGCTGAATGGGCCATGAGACCAGGGCTGGGAAGTCATCTGAACCATATGAGTCCTGCCTCCGTGGGGTGAGTGAGTTACGCCTTCAACGTATAGAGAAAGAACTCCCACTACATCCATGGATTAACATGACCTTACATTTTATCTGACATTCTGAAACTAGATTTAATTTCTAAATTTTCTAGATGCAGGGTAAGAAACACAACAAGAACTTGAGTGTAGAGACCTAACTGTCTGTGCGGGACAAAAGCTCAGCTTAGCTCATTGTTGTGTCTCTAGTGCCCAGCATTGCGTGGGTATCCACAACTGGCATGTAGTGGCAGCAACCGAGTTCCACAGTTCCACAGTGCTTTATGCATTCTGTGTCAAATTGCTTTATTTTTTTTGAGGTTTACTGGAAGTGCCATTTAATGCCCTTTGGTTGCTGCCTGTGGGAAACAGTCACTAATTTTTCCACTTCATACTTCTCTGTCTTTCCCGAGTCTTTTTTTTTTTTTCCAAAGCTGATCTTATATGGAAAGTATTCCCATAGACAAGACTTGAATGTTAAATAACTGATTTGCAAATCAAGTAACTTAATGAAATGTTTTTAAATAAAGCTAATATGCCTAAGAAGAACAACTATTTGAAGATGGAGATCAGCTCAGATTCCACTGAGATGGGTAAGATTATTTTCGCTGTTTAGTACTCTGCTCTTGGAACAAATTCAAGATTTGAAAATATATATATATATTGCAATAAAGAAGCAGTAAAAATATCAGCAGGAACCACCTAAGTATGTGTGGGAGAGGTGAGAGGAGGCAGGAGTAAAGGGAGAAGGAGTTTAAGCTAGCATAGAAAATTTCCTCTCCAAAATAATTTGAACGCAATAAGAAATTAATCTGTTCTATATATTCCCCGCTATTATGAGTTATTTTTGCCTCAGGCTGCCAATCAATTCTGCTGACAAAGACCCTAAACCTTCAAATGCCTTGCATCACGCTCTTACACAAACTAAAAATCTGCATTTAAATTTAACAGAGGGTTAGGAAGAGATATTGTACAACACTGGTAAATTTATCAACTAGAAAAGTGGCAATGGCTAATTTATAAGAAAATAATTTAATTCTCCAAGGTGGTTTAGGCTCTGCCTTTTATCACTGTGCCTAAGAACTGAGCAGGCTACATAAGAGCTATAGCTCTTTCCAAAATGCACAGTAGATCTGCAGACAGATGCTCTGACCCTTAAGGAGAGTTTAATCCATGTTTGTGCAATCCTGAACCCAAGCTTCCCAGTGGCCTTGCCTGAGGGGGGAAATGAGGTAAGGGAAATAGTAACACACTACAAAGAAACACCCCTATCCCAGTTTGGCAACAGGACGAGTCTAGTAAGAAACCAGGCACATGCCTGAGGTATGCCCTGCTGGTGTGAGACTGGGGTGCCAAATGGGATTTTCCCTCAGGAGCCGAAGGCTGGGGGTACCTCAGGACATCTCCTCTGGAGATGAAAGCACAGAGTAATCACTGCTGATCACATAGCAGGTGCTTCCCTTACCAGAGTGGCCTCTGGAGTGGACAAGATATACCTTAGTTTTCAGCATTACATATATAGTTGTATTTGAAGGGAAACTTACTTTTTAGTGAAAGAAGTTTTGGTATTTTGAAAAAGAACAGGAGGCCTTTTTGACCTTAAATGACATGCACAATTCTCTAATCCTCTCAGAAGCACCCTTGTCACGCCACATGAACAATTTAGAGGAACTCCAGGCCACTCTAAAATCAGGGGGCATATGATTAGCATTAAGCCGAAAAACATTTTAATCCAGCTGCAAGATTAGAAGGGTGCTGAAAAACAAAGTGCTGTTCCTGTCTCCCTCTGTATGAAACATTTCATTCAGTAGAAACGGGAAGCTCTAGAGAAGAAATGCCTGAATGCTGGGCTGGACAAGAGTGTGGCTGGAGGGCTTTTCAGCTTTTATACATCCAGCTATCGACTTCAGGGAGACTGATTCAAATCTGCATCTGTGTTGCTGAGAGCTGAGTCTGGTCTCCAGCCCTCAGACCATGCTCGGTTCACAAATGGCTTATCTGTAGCTCCCTAATAGAGAGGCTTACAAATAAGTGGCTCAGCTTGGTAAAAGCCACTTTATAAGCTGCCTGCTACAATACAAAGCTTCCTTCTTTGATTACAAGGTACTAGATTTATAGGAAGACAGCAGTGGAAGGCCTTCCTGTTGCTTAATGAGAGCACACTGTTTTATGAGAGCAGAAAAGACAATAAAAATGTATAGATTGAGTCAAAAGTACTTTGATGGAGATGGAAAAAAATAAAGATTTTAGAGATTTGTAAATGATGAACTACACCCTGGCCCTAGAAACACAAATGGAGCCCTTCAAAATATCTCTCCAAACTTACAAACTGTGAACGTGGGGCTGAAGTTATCCTATTTAATTATGACAATTATGACATCAGCCTGGGCTATCTCTTTGAGCAGTGGGATCGAAAGTGCTCTGAAGGTGACTATTTCTTTAGGCAGGACTGAGGGGTCCTGGGTGATAAGGCTTCTAATGTTTACACCGCAGAAATGCACCTGACATTCCGAAATCCAGGCCACGGGGTGGAAATATGAGGAGCTATTACTGCCAGCCTGCCAATCCTACCATTCCTTCATTATTTTACCTGTTTAGCTGCATCTTGGACCAAGAATGGAGAGAAATTTTCTCTTACTCTATGTTTGCACAGTATCTATAATGCCCATAAGAAACAAAATCCAGAGTGCTGTGCTAAGATGGAGTACCTACATTCAGTCTCCCATCCATTTTCCATTGTATTGTATTATATTGATTATATTTAGATTATATTATATAGATTGTATTATATTGATAGACAACGATAATTCAACATCTTGCAAAAGGGAAGACAGAAAAATCAAAGGGAAACTTGCAGCTTCAGCATCCTCCTTACAAAATAATAATAGCAGAGCAAATATTTTCTTTTAAAGACATTTCACTAACATGTTACTTGCTCAGAATGCTTGGATTTAAGAAAAAAAAAATAAATTGTAACCAGCACTTGATGTGAAATGCGCTGCAAGAGGAGCCCTGATGCTATGGTAACAGAGCTGCGTGCCTGTGTGAGCCACGCTGACACGGGAGCTGTGAAACACGGGCTTTGCTGCCATCAAGTTCTGGGGGAAAAGTCTTTGTGATTTCAAGTGTCATGAAATCACTACCTCTGTTTCTATGCCAATGCAGGATGCTTTTCTCCATATAATTTCCCTTCAAGGTAAAATGTGTAAGGGAGCACCCATACAAAAGTTATATATTAAAATAACTTCTTTGGCAAGACCTCATTTAATCAAGATTGAGCACCCAGATACCTACTTTTGCTTCGGTTGCTTCTTAGTTTTACCCATGTTCTTCTTACCTTACTTTGCAAATAGTCTGTGAACTGTAACTCCACGTAAATATATATGCCAAAGTTCTGAAAAAAGCCATATACACGTTGCCCTGTATTTACCAAGTGACCAATAGCCTCCTGAGTCTGCATTTTTGAGGTCTGATTTCAGGCACTGTAATAGGTGTGTACAGACAGATAGCAGTTTCTTAATACGAAGCTTCAATGACCACTAGTCATTTCTGCAAACGTAAGCTGTTGACTGTGTGTGTGGCAGTGCTGGTGGGATCAGGGTCCAGTGGTGACTGCCAACGTATCTTCTGAACAGCCCCCGAAACCTTAAGGAGATTGCCTGACTTGAACTATAAATCTCTTCAATTATTTCTAAATCCGCATGTACTTTCAGACCCTGAGATAGTTTCCCAAAGAAACAAACACACCGAAGTTGCTAATTTTAAATTGATTGCAAATGCAGCAGTGCAGCTAATTATGCCTAGTGTCAGAACTTGGTAAATGGGTCACAGCAGAGAAGGGGAGGCTTAGCTGGCAGCTCAGTGTTTTTGGGGTGAGGAAGAGTTAGCCTTTACTTTCGGAATTTAATTCTGATGCTGCATCCCCAAGATTTTAGGTCAGGCTTTACCAACTCTTCCTAACTTCTGTACACCCACGGAGAAAGGTGGAAGGTAGAGACCCAGCCCACCCCACATGGGAGTCTTGCTCCCTGCACTGACTGGTTGGGGGGATCTGAATGACCACAGGGATACTCCAGGCCACTGCAGTGGGGTGATTGCTGCTTCCCCCAACACAAATAGGTGGAAGGGTATGGTAGGTGCCATAACCCCTTGTGGTTTTGGTCGCTCTGGCCCTCTTGTGAGGGCTGTGCACTTCTCCAGGGCTACAGGACCTGCTCAGCTTGAGCAGGATTGCACTCTGTCTTACACATTTTAGGAGAGTGCCGAGCCCACCACGACAAGGGACGTGCTGGTGAAATGACTTCTTTTGAGTGTGATCCCCTGTATGGGTACCAGTGAGCCATGTAGCTTGATGAAGCCTGCAGAAGAGGACACCTGACTGAGGGCCCCAGGCGTAGGTAAACAGGGGATAAAAAGCAGCTTTTTCATTGCTTTAGCACGTCTTGTTAAAGAGAACTTTACAGCCTCATCATTTTAGAATTGCTCTAGAGCAGACCTTCTTTCATCTTTTGCCAGACAAGATAAAGATTGTGGCACTCATTTTTTTCCCCTTTAGAAGAAGCAGCCAAATTCAGACTGTGCAAATAACACTATGGCCCTTAAAAAAATATGAAGACATAAATATTGACGAGATGTAACAGCTTTTTACTGAAGATTTCCAAGTACACAAACTTCTTTGAAGGAAGCTAGTCTCTTTTTGTTTGCAAATTGATGCTTGGAAAGTTTTGACTATGCCTGCGCGCAGCAGCACTCCTCAGGGTATCATGGCAGCATTTTCCTCAGAAGTGAGATGTAGTTTGAAAGCAATTCAATTTGAAAGCAAAACATTCAATCTACAAGGCAGCACAGAGCAATGCAGAGATGAGAGACAATAACAGGGTGTTGCTTGTGCAACTTCTTTCAACTGTTTTTGCATGTTAACAGAGAACAAAATTCGGGCTCCGAGACCCTGCTGGGACTTTTCATTTGCTAGAAATTAAGCAAGTGCAAAGAGCATAGCAAGAAGTGGGCTGGTGTCAAGATAAGAATATTATAGGGTATCTTGAAGATACTTGTAATGACTTTCAACCCTCCCCACGTTTATGGCTAGGTGCTACCCTTGCTGTCTTCAGTACCCTTCTTGTACCTACCTTGTTTCCTTCTGCAGTGCTCAGCCAGCCATCCCTCTCCTGCCTCTCAGGAGTGAGAAGCCTACAGCAGGTGTTGTGGGGAGGAGTACTGAGCTACTTCAAAATGTCATTTAGAGAAGGAGCAGCTGAGAACAAGTTCCCATCACTCAAATGAGTGTCTGATGTACTGATCTAAAAATAAACCCTTTGCAGTCTGTGAGATGTGACAGTCCACTGCAGTCTCCACCTTGCCTTTCCTCGTTGTGTCCTTACAACATACGGGGAAGCACAGCTTCAGAGGATCACCTAAGCCTGCCCAAGCTTTGACAAGTAAACCAAGCAGCCACTGAAAAATTAAGGCAGATCTTTATGTGTGTGTGCGATTGTTGAATGCAAATAGTTGTCTAGACAGCAGCCTAAGACAGATCAATACCTGTAATAAGGCTCATCATGCTCCAATAACTGCTGCAATCTGCATGGAAAGGTTCGTGCTGGACAAAGACGAAACCTGTGCTCCTGAGGGAGAAGGCACTTGAGAATAAATTCTCATTAGGTGAAAATTATTTGCTAATGAAAGATTAAGCCAGTTGGCAACCGGACAAAAGATGGGGGTATGGCAGGGAAAGAGCATGTAATGGTTCCCAGTAGATGCAGCCGGGTTTGTGGTGGTGGTGTTCAATGTAAGCAGCAGAAAATACTGCAGCTTTGCTCCTTTCCTGTCAAGCACACCTGCTTTTTAATTCCCTTTTATGAGTTTGCCCACTATTCCTAGAGAAGACAGACCTACTGGAAAATAACTGGAAAGATCATTTTTCTCTCTTTAATTAAATATTATAAAGAAATACATCTCTTAGAGAAAAATATGTTCGTATTATAGTGTGGGGTTTTTTTTTCCCAAATGGGGAATTAGGCTATTAGAGATAAGAGCATTGGTGATTTTCTATATAGATCTGATGGAATAGCTTTTTCATTTACATTTCAAAGAGGGAATAAGATGGGTGAATCATGCAAGAAGATAAAATAGAAAGAAGAAAAAGAAAGAAACCAAAGAAAGAAGAGAATGGTACAGCTACAAATACCTCCTAGAGGTACCCTGGAAAGAAGAGTGTTCACAGCTCACTGTACCTTCATGCCTGACAAAGGGCAATTAAAATGCAACAAATTTTGCCCATTTTACTGCAGGAACAAGAGCATGAATTGCACATTCAGGGGGTGAGGTGGAGGGTTTCAAATGCTGGCTTCGCACTGCCAGTTAATGCCTCTACCTGTGCCCCTGGTAAACAACTCTTCCTCACCAAACCCAGGGAACAGTAGACCCACACCAGACGGAGCCCAGATCCCACCGACGTCCATGGGTCCCACTGATGTTCTTGGGAAGCTGGACCTCACAGAACCAATCATCTCTGGCACCGCGCTCCCACATCCAGTGGGACTCTGTCGTGATTGCTGGGGGAGCTGGCGCAGAGAAAAGATTTGCATTCCCTTCGCTTGCTCTTGCCACAACCAAGCAACTGAAAGGCACAGTGGGGAGGGTGTCTGTCTCCAGCTCTGCCTCCTGCCACCTGATCTCCCAGCCATCCAGTCCCTCACTCTGCTTTCCAGCCAGCAGCAGGCAAGAGCCAGCAAGCCCCAGCCGGAAAGGGAACAGCCTGGCCGAGACAGAGTGAGTACGATGATTTAAATGGAGAAAGTCAGGCAGTTGTCAATGGAAAGGAAATGAGTTGGAATCTAAATCTAACTAAAAGAAGCTACCCAGATTACCGACACTGTAAATTGGATTAAAATTAAGTCCTGCGAGAAAATCAATGGAAAACTATAAGGAAGTAAGTCAGAATGACAGCAGAATGAGACAGACACTCTCTGAGTGCTTATTCAAGAGAACCAGTCAGATGTAGAAAACAAAATTTAACTGAGCCAATCCAGATCTAAATGGTAGAAAAATTACAGGGAAATTGGAAGAGATTAGGGAGAAAGACCAAGGAAAATGTTTTCGAGAAGACTATAAATCAGTACGTGAAACAGAAAGCGGGGGAAAAAAAATATAAAAGCAAATAAAGAGGCAATTTTAGTTATATCTCACAGCAAGTGAAATTAAGTGCCTGGGAGTAAGTTTTTATAGCATGCGTTTGTTTACATAGAAGTAGACTTTGATTGACATGCAGATGTTGTTTTTCAGAAGACAGGCAGCTTTTTTTTTTTTTTGCCCTGTATGTGCAGTTACAAAGCTTCTGAAATGCACGTGTTCTCATTCCATGCTCTGGAAAAATGCCTTCCTCCCCGACCCCTCTTCTCTTTTACAGGTTCAGCCACTACAGAAGTGCTGTCCCAGTCTGTGGGCATCTGGAGCTGCTTGAGTCTTGCCAAGGGGCCAGGGTGCAGGGAGCCTGTCCCAGGAAAGCTTCACCTTTCCTCGGCTACACCTACAGTACCACTGGATGTCACTGTTGTTTCATAAAAGACAACATCTTACTGAGGTTTTTTTGACAGATAATGTTCGGTAGATAAATATATCTGTATTCATACTCCCTTCCCCACAACTGTGCTGCACCATGATGGAAGTTACAGAGCTCCTGTGTGCCTCCCTGGCTATCGCTCACTTTGCTGATTACTATTTTTCAGTGATTGTGTTTATGGATCTTTTTGCTGCACTCTAAGAGGCATCTTTTCCATGAAATACCGCTTCCTGCTGCGGCAGAGCGTGGCAGAGCTGCCATAATGCATTTCAATTCTATTGTCTATTCTTTTTCTTCTTCTATTTGTATTATTTGCTGGGAAATACTTTAACTCTCCGCAGCTGGACTGATTGCAGCTGTGTTCAGGAGGAGGAGGAGGAGTGAGCTGCCTGTGGGAATAGCAGCAGCAGCCACTGGTGTCTGTCTGTCTGTCTGTCTGCAGCCCTGGAGAGCCAGGCACTGCCAGCGGGCAGAGCTGCCTGTAAATCAGGATTCCCCTGGAGGTGGCTGTTTCTCTCCACTGCTAGAGGAGTGTGCAGAGACTCTTGACTCTAAATCAGGCACCTCCTGTACTAAGAGGCTGTAAGAAACCCGAGAAATTTCTTACAAAGGGAAATCTTTTTTTTTATTCTTTTTTTTCCCTGCTGGTTGCCTGAGGTGGCACTCAGCTGGCTAAATGAAGACATACAACTCTCTTTAAAGTCAGTGGAGAGGAACAGGCAATTCCAGGAAAGTGATTCATCCCATCAGAAGGAACACTTCTAGCAGAGAGGTTAGGTAGGTAAAAGCTTACGGGCACCTATTTCTGTTGACTGACACTGCAGGAACCTTCAGTGACCAGCTGAAGGGTAGACTAGTCAGTCAAGAAGAATCCACCTGGTATAGGTGCCTCTACAGCAGGTTTTGTTGGTTGGGTTGGGCTTTTTTGTTTTAAAGAGTATGTAGATCTTTCCTACATAAACATAAACTTCACTCCACTATTACTGATCTTTGAGTGAGCTTTCTATATATGTCGTGCTGGGAAAGGAATGAGATGCCGAGTGACCCATCCCAAACAGCCCACCAGGAGCTGTGCCATCTCCCCCAGGAGTGAGAGTGGTTCAAGAGAGCCCTTGTTGAAAACACACCAGGAGCTGATCCGACAGCTTGGCATTATGGTCAGTGGCATCCCCGTGCCCCACAAGGCTCCCAGTGCCATTTCATTATCAGTACTGCAGCCTAAGCATAAAAACCCCACATATTTCCTGCTGGTGGCAGTCTTATAAAACTGAGTTTCATCATGGTCCCCAGCTCCCAAAGGCTTATCTGGTGTATGAAGGACAACAAAACTGCTGTTAGCTACAACAGGACATGAAATACAATGCTAAGGAAGCGGTCCTCTATTTGCATGAAAATAGACTGACTCTATTAGCTGTTCTCCATCTCACACACATATGAATTTCAAGCTACACTCTCACAGACTTCTTTAAGACTTCAGTCACCTCACCCAGCATGAATGGCCCATGAATTGAGATAGCATCTATGGACTTCTGTACAGAAGCAGAGTCCAGCTCCTCAGGCAAGTCTCAACAGCATAACTAAGGAGAATAAAAAATTTCTGATAGTTGTCTGAATCGCTTAATGGGAGAGGACTAAAAGAGTCAAAGCTTGAGAATTAAAGCCTAGTTATGCTAGTGAGGAGTTGACAAAATTGGGGCTAAAGGTCGTGAATGCAGGCTGGCCTAAGAGACTTGCCAATTTTAGTTAAAAATTATGCCCAAACCACTAGGTTTTGTGTTCTGTGCAAGTTGTATAGGAGTACTCCTCAGTCCCTGGTGGTTTTAGCAGTGCTATTTTCATTCTGTATCCATAAATAAAGAATTGTAGAATGCCTGCCATCATTTAATAGGGCACAGCAAAATGTGTGAATCATGCAAAGCTAGTTTCAGGGAATCAAAACAATAAGACATTTCCAAAAATGAGGCTTCCAGGAGTAACTGCTTTGCGTAGAGCTCCTCTGAGGTGTGACAGGCAATTTCTCCATTTCTCCACTGCACAAACCTCTGCCATCACCTGCATCTTTGGGCTACTAGTACCTGCCAAGACAGAGGAAGGAAACTTGTCTCCCCAGGGTGTGCACAGGAACCCTAATTGCATCTTTTGTATCTTGTTTTGATTGCCATCAATAGGCTTGTACCTGACAGGTGGCCTAAGGCACTCCTTGGAGATGTGAGGTGCTCTGGGGTTCCATCCTCGTGCCTTGGGCAGCTGAGTGCACCATGCTCACCCCGTAGGCACGACGCTGATGCTTGAAACTCAAGCTGAGACTGCTGTGCTGCCTGTCTACTCGCAGCCTACCTGCCCGACAAGCAGATCTGTATGGAAATTATGTGTATAAAAGGAAGCAGCATGCAGAGCACCGGGAGAGATGCTGTGAGGTGTGGGGCAGGGTGAGACTACAGCCCCATCCCTCCTCCTGTGCCGTGCTGGTTGCATGAGACCCCAAATGTGCAGGAAGCTGAGTAACATCCCTGTCCCCTCTTTTTCCCCAGATCTGGGGTGCCTTAGGGCAGAGGGCAAAGCTAAATACATCATGTTTTCCACATGCATCTTTATATGCATTTTTGCTGCCATTATTCCCACCACCCAAAACGTGACTAGCGATTTAGAGAAGATGGAGTGGGCCTAATCCTGCCCGGGAGAGCTCACGTGTGTTTGCTTCCCGAGCTGTTCCATGGACCACGTCCCCGTGGAAGCTGTGGAGATCCGATCTGCTTCACACTCATGGCTCGGGCACCTAGAGACTGTCACGGCCAGGCAGCTGAGAAACGCTGTTCCTTCACGCTCCACAGCGCCGGGAGGCTTGGATGTAGGCACAGCCCACCCCGGGGCTGGGCCGACGCGGGACCCCCGCAGCAGGGACCCCCGAGCCCCGCAGCACGGAGCCCGGCGCTGCGGGAGCGTTTCGGGGGGAGTGAGGGGCCCCGAGCGGGGGTGGGAAGCTGGCAGCATCGCTGCGAGGCATCCTTTCAGAAATTACCTGTTATCTCCACGAGTTCAAGGTATGCAAATTAAACGTGGCTGGTAGCCGCTCAAGAGGTAACGCTCGCCAAAAATACCTGCTCTCTGAGGTCGCCACCTCTCTTGCATTTGCAAACTGCATTAGATGCCGCGTAAAAGTCATTCTCCAAAATGTGCTGACGCTGATACCAATGTCAGGCAAGAGGTTCACAGCCCTCCCTGCTTTTTCCCTTTATTTTTTTTTTTTTTCCTATGGTTTTAGGGTTTTGATTTTACATTTCTAAGCAATTAATTTTTTTGGCTCCCACATAGGATCAACAGGTGTAGAATGACTGGCACAGCTCTGATACACTCCATCTGGTTGCTGCTGATAAGGTAATCCTGCAGGCTGAGGGGCATTATCTCCAATAAGCTTAAGAGGCAGCAGCCTAATCTATTTGCAAGAGAGAACAAACCCTGAAGCCAGCATTGTTATTTCACGAGAATAACTGGCCACAGACAGCATTTTCACAGGCGGGGTGGGGAGGCTTTCACCCAGCTATTTTGCCCCTGGGAGTGATGATTCACCCAGCGCAGTCGTACCCCCTCTCAGAAGAGGGAAAATCTTTGCTTTATGAGTAACCCTCCCCGCAAAGCCGTGATTTCTGCATCAAACCAATTATCGTTTTGCCGCTTTACCTCCATAAAACTATTGGGTCCCTATTTAATCTTTCCCAAAGCAATAGGAAAAGATGACTGTTGTTTTTGTGTTGATAATAGTTGTGGGGTTTTGTTTTTTTTTCCCCTGTAACGTCCATAAACCTATTGCAGCTGTTGGGTTCTGAAGGTGGGGTGTGCTCGGGGTGCCCTCTGCAGATGAAGGGCTGTGTCATCCCCTCCGTGCAGGTTTGGGATGGGGAAAGCTGGGCAGGCACGCAGAGCAGCACCTTCCCCTCCCCTCCGTGTGTCGTCCTGGCTCTTGGCGTGAATCTCCAAGTGCCACAAACCCACGCCTGCCCTTTCCCTGCCCATTCAGTGGGATTTCAGCCAACAGCTTTGGGGTTTATTTTACTGTTCCTGTCTTTAGCCTTCACTGCGTGCTCACCCTGTTCAAATACACCCCGTAGCTTCCCCGGCCAACCACCGCTGCGAGCTCAGCAGCCGAGCTGCCCTGCCGAAGGCACCCAGCCGACCCTGCGGTAGCTCCTCGGGGAAAGCCCCGGGAACGAAGGGCTCGTACCCTCTCCCCTGGGCTGGGGATAGCGCGGGGGCGGGTATTTTGAAGCCGATCTCCACTTAAGTAACCGCTGTGGGCTGGGGCCATCCTGCTGCCATCGCCCCCGGGCAGCGGCGTGCCCGAGGCACCGGGATGCGCAGCCGCCTCCCCGCGCCGGGCTGCGCCTTCCAGCAACGAGCACAGGCAGCGGCGCTGGCAGCAGCCACGGGACCGACCGCATCATTGCACCGGACAGAGGCGATGCTTCTGTCAGCTACACTCATTTCTGCTGCCTGCGTGTACAACGAACGCGCTTGCCTGTGCCCGGACGGCAGCAGCCGGCGGCAATCCCGCAAAGCCTGGGGGGGGGAAGGCGGGGACCATACGGGCTCTCCTGCAGAAATAATGAGGCTTTTCCTCTTTTATGCCTCGAGCAGCTGCCGGTATCAGAGCCTGCACCATCTGCTGGTGAGCGGAGCAAAAGCGCTCACAGAAGCGAGGGAGGATTTCTGCCTTCCTATCTCCTCCTGCAGGGATACAGGTTTTGCAGGGGTGTCTCGGCCACTCCTGGTGCCCGGGGCTCCCCGGTGGCACTGGGAGACCCTCGCCTCGCCAGCCTGCTGTGGGGAATCCCTGTGTCTCCACACGCTGCACTGGAAACCCCGGAACGTGCTGGAGGGACCACTGCTGTCCCACGCAAAGGAGACATCATGATGCCAAGGTGGTGGCCTTGTTGTGAGATCCCAAAGTAAAGAGTCCGAAAGACACCACAGGAGGAGGGTGGGCAGGTGACCCAGAAGAGGTGGTCCTCACAGGGGACCTGTGGTAGGAGATAAGGTTGCTTTTCATGGGGTGTTGTACGAGCAATGCTGAGCTACAGCTGGTGCTCACCCCTCAGCTGTTGGGGGGATGAGGCCAAGAGTTTCACATAAAACGTGCATTCACCCAATACACTTTTCCCACCAGTGTGGTTTATGGCATCAGTGGATTTGCTAGATGATGATTTACTGCCTGTGCTCACACTGGGTGCTCAGCTGAGGCATTCCTGTTTGCACTAGAGAGAGCAAGTGAGGAAGGAATGAGCATCAGTGATTATATGGACCAGTTTGTGCAAGGCTCATGTACATGCCTTTTTGGACAAGCACAGGGCACGGAGGTGACGGGTGAGCTCTGTGTGCTGTCATCCCATCTCAGACAGGATGTGTAAGTCCAAAATTCTGATTACTTTTGCACCTGGGTAGATTCATTGGTGTTAATTACGTGGTGGAAATGGAGGATCTGTGTAAGCAAGATTCAAATCAGACATTAGTATTTAGCTCTGCTTCAGGTCCTCTCTATAGGGTTGTTTCTGTCAAAGTGAAGAATGAAACAGAGAGGAAAAAACCTAAATAGTGATTAATGGAGAACAGTCCATATTTAATCACAGCTTTCAATTCAGACTTTATAATTTAAACTTCAGTAATTGTCTTCATGATTTTGGCATCTGCTCATCCCAGCCTACACACTATCTTTGAACTAACAGCACGGCTTATCTTTGCAATTAGGCATTCAGTGTAGCAACAAATCTTCAATTTGGTGTGAGTCACTCAGCTGCTAAATCAAACAATGTGTCACTAAACAAACCCGTTTCCTCCTGACCTCATATGATGATAATAACGACTTGTGAAACTGTCTTGAGGTTTCTTTGGTATAATTTGCTGGTACTTTCTGACACACTCGTTTTCATAAATATAATTGGGTCCTGTGCTAGAAATGGGACACAGCAATACACAAACAACTGATAGTAGTAATTATTATGGAAATGCAGGCAACCCACCTCAAAACTAATTGCTAATACAGCAAAATAACTTTCTAAAAGTAAGAGCTGTAAGTATAGGGTGAGCCAAAGTTGCAACTGCATCAGCTGCGATGGGTGGGTGGGGATTTGGACTGTGGCTATGGAGATGGGCACTCGGGGTGCAAACGGGAGCCCAATGCCTCTGTATGCCAGCTTTGTGGGTATCTCAGGTGTCTGTATGTGCAGTTGCTGTTAGCAGTAATCTGTGATCTTCAACTTAAGGTAGTCAAGGTGACATTTGTTGCCAAAAGGTGACAGTACCTAGAAGTTCCATCTCTGCACTCAACCAGAGAAGAGCAATTCTGGGGTGGAAGTTGAGATGTGCTGCCCTAGGGTGGGCTGGGACACACACTGCTATTTCACACAGCTGGAGTTTCTCAGAAGCTGGATTTGGAGTCTTGGGGGACACAGAAAGCAGCTTACACTGGCAGCACTGCCTCATTGCAGCCACACATCCCTGAAGTCCGTAACACAAAGAAACTGATGGTGCCCTTTTGGGTGCTTAGACTTCTAGTGCTCTGTCTCCTTGGCTCTGGAAGCCACCACAGCTCTTTCTCAACTGTAGCTGAAAACTTGAGAGGGTTTTTACTTCAAAGGTCCAGTTGTGGGTCATGAAAGCAGCTCTGTGTGGGTTTTGCTGTTAGGAGCTGACATAAACGAGCGGTCCTCGTTTCAGGCAGCAGTCCAACCTGCAGCACTAAGCTGACACTGCTGCCTGACACCTGGGTCTGTGTCTTCAGGGCTTGCTGCACCTTGTAGAGGCTTATCTAGCAGATACTCTATTGCAGTGTCTTTAGTGGCACACTTTCTCCTTAGCTGAAGCGATCCAGGTAGAAAGTCACTCACCTTTTTTCCCATTCCTACCTTTGATCCAGCTCTTCGTCCCTTTGCAAATACTCGTTCCACTCCTGTAGTGAACTTAACACACAGGGGCAAGTTCTCATGTCTACGTATCAGCTGGTGGCAGACGAATTTTGCACCTTTTGTGCAGCACAAAATTAACTTGGCAATTTGCAATCTGTGGCCCAGAAGCTCTGCAAGAGTCAAGATGACATAGCCATGGTGGCCTCTTGCATTCACACACTATGCAATCATAGTATTTAATTGGCTTAGTCTGGTTTCTCGCTGCACTGCACTGCTTTACTTCAGTTCTCTAAATGATTTCTTAGGGTAAAAATCTGCCCTTTGCCAAGGAAGGAACTGGTATGAAGCAAGAGGATTCAGCATTTTATATGGGCCATTGCCTGCCTGAATGAACAAATGAGCCCTAATAAATAGGCAGGAGAGAGCCACTTACTAACACAATTTCACATTTCAATCAATGCAACTAAGGTGAAATAAAATAAAGTCACGTAATTTTGATAGCATGCCAAGAGAAATAGGCTTCATGCTCTGTATTCTCTTTAATTATTGCCTTTGTCTGGCTCAGAAGCTACATGAGGTACAGTGGATGCTATTACCTACAGCAGAGCTGCTGATCTGTGACAAAAGCAGTGTGATCAGATGCCAGCAGGGAAAAAGCAAGAGTTAAAAAATCAGTTGTTTCTCATAGCAAAGCAAGAAAGCAGATTTGGGGGTTGATGGCATTCACCACAGAAAAGGCAACCACTTAAGAGACCCTGAAGGGATGACAAATCTCCCTTGTTTTGATTAGACACATTTGAAAGTTTAATTTTGCAAACCTTCACGTTCATTTGTACCACTGAGTTCACCAGCATCACTTCAGCAGCTCAGGCTTTCCTGGAACAGAGTCCCCTCCCAGCCATTCCAAGCCTGGAAACTCTGCCAAGTTGCCAAACCATCCCAGTAACAGACAGAAATTAAAATAAACCAATTTATTCCCTTTACAATGGAAGCATAATGGGTATTTTCAATTTTGTACCTACAGACTGCTTTTGCATCATGTTTTCATGTCAATCTTCACAACGGCAGTAAACTTTAAACTTTTTAAAAGGTGAAAGCAGAGATGTTTGTATATCCTGCAGCTCCAAGAGCTGGAAGAAGCATGTTTGCATGTCACGAGGCTCATGGTAAAGACGAGTCACATAGCTATAGGAATGTTCATGCCATTACACGTAGTCCTAAGGAAGTGGTGCTAACGAGATCAGACCTCTCCCTGACATTTCAAAGAAATGACTGAAAGATAGAGTTCCCCCTAAACTCATGTCAGGGGGGTGTTGAATAGTATTAGCAGAAAATGAAGACTTATCACGCAACCCCCTCCAGCCAAATCAGCTCAGCTCTTACGAGTGGGCGGATTGGGATGGGAGGATGCTCCAAGCTTCACTGTTCACTCATCCAGGCCACAACACGTGGTGTGGAGCAGGGGATGGTGAGCAGGTGGGTGATGGGGCAGTCCACACACTGCTATCAGAGTCACACCCCAGGTCATGTTTTCTCCATCACCTTATTTGCCTGACTGCCTCTAGGATCCACTCCTGGTGGGAAGTTTGGGTTTCTTCCACAACAGAGACTGCATGGGCAGCCTCTAGACTCATAACAGCCTGCGAGGAAATCTGCCTGTGTGTGTCATCTCTGGTGTTTACTTACAATTTACTTTTTGTAAACACCCCCTAGGAAAACTATAGTGGCAGGCAGATTTCCTTGCAGATCTACATCTGTAAGCAAATGGCAGGCCCGGGGGAAGTAAGTTTTCAAAGTATTCCCTCAGTGTTCTTAGAAGAAAAGTAGATTGGACCTTGCAACTTAAGTCTTCTGGGACTTTTGACTTTAATTAATTATCAGCACATCACCCTCAGCCAGGCATACAGTGGAGGGAATATGTTGCTATTATTGCTTAAAGATGTAAAAGCCTGGGGTGGAATCTCTTCTTCCCTATCCACCTGCCTCAAAACACACAGAAACACTGTTTTTGACATGATGAATCTATCCAACTGATATACGAAGTGGAACAACACCAACAGGGCTTTTCTTAACACTGCTGACCAGATGGAAGCTTCCCAGAGGGACATGCTGTATCCAAGAAGCTTTGCATCCACAAAGCACTTGGCTTTGGCAAAGCCTGGGATCGTGGCTACTGCAGAGCAGGGGGACAAACTGAACCACTAAACTCCTAAAGCCAAAACTGGTATTTCAACACAATTTCCGTGGCAGCTATGTAATAAATTGACAATTATAAGAGATGTCGTCAAAAGTGAAGTGGCTGAGGGCACTGAAAGGCTGTCAGGGGGACATGTGTGGGATGCTGGAGCTGGTGTCAGGAACTGGAAACTGATGTCACAGTGTGTAGTGATCTAACAGATTACATTTTACATTTCCAGGGTGCGAGAGTGTTATGGAAGCCTAGAAGAATAGATTTTTCAATCGCTTTGTGCAATTTATTTTAACTTCTCATCTTGTCAACACAGCACTTTGCTCAGACTGACAGTACAACTTTATGTCGTTCATATGATTTCTTACCTGTACACTGTCAATTCTCACAAGTTTTTCAAGTTTCTGTTAACACTGTGTTCTTCTAAAATCTCAGCAGAAATAATGGGCAGTCTCAGCATTTTAGTTTCGGCTTTATTTTAGAAATCTTAAATTATTTCAAAAATCCTCAAGTGCAATATTTGAAATGCATTCTCATAATTTGGAGGATGACATCATATTTTCCAATACTTAACTTTCAAAATATTACAGTGTTGCTGCAGAAAGGCCTGAAATGCTCAAACACTACGACTTTGATGCCAAGTATAAGCTTTATGTTCTGGATGGCATATACAACCCTGTGCAAGCATTTCTCTGCTCTAAGCATCTGTGATATCACTGGTAACTTTGCTTCCTTTGCAGTTTTTAATTATCCTAAAGTTCTGTTCCATTTTGAAGACAGCCATGAAGTGCATCCAGCATTCAAATGAAAACAATAAACCTGAGAATACCCTCAAGTGCACCAATAACTGTCAATTTTTATTTCTTAGCAGCATGAAGGGAAGTTTTTGGTAAGTCAGGACCAGCCTGTAGCAGTGGCTGGAAGGAAATCCACAACTTTTAACAACTGTAGCATTAGGTAACTCTAAGGCACTCCGTAAGTGCCCCTGTGCTGGCCAGATGACCTCACTGCTGCCCAGAGACACTGCTGTCTCTCTCCCCAGGGGACAGGGACACAGCCTGGGGTGACAGTGTCACTCTGCCAGCTCCACCGGGTGCTGCAGTGGGTGAGGCAGCAGGTCCTGCTTCTCTGTCCTATTCTGTCACCCTTTGCCTTGCTACTCCCCACTCAGGGCCACCTTCTGGAAACACACACCAGTTTACACACAGAGGCTGAGGTAACTCTTAGTTGAACAAAAGAACATATGCTATCCAGCTTCAAAGAGTTGACAAGAAGTATAATTCTTATATCAAGCCATTTAGTTCTGAGGCACAGGAACTGCCCATCGTGTGTGGTCTTTCAAACCTTGCAGTTCACATCTCTTCCCCAGACAGAGGGAAAAGGGAACTGGCACCTTCATGAGTGGTTACATCTGTCTATGGCTCTCCTTTTACATACAAAAGCCTGAAGCAAAATGCCCTGGATATGGTGAACAGGTAGATAGTGCTTAAGTATGGCAGATACTTAAGACAGGCAGATGCTGCCTGGTATAAGAACAGGAGGTTCATGAGCTTTGCAATTTTATCACCAATTTCACCTTCTCAGGAATCCAAACACACACATATATATAACCTGACAGAGCTCTGACACGTTTGCTGTGGTTTATCTTCAGCCAAACAGTAAATGGGTAACTGGTATCAGAATAGTGAGAGGGCGGCCAGTAAGGGCAATGCACCTGGGAGGTATAGTACAGGAAGGAAACACAAATGCACCATAAATCCGCATTGTAGAGCTGCAAGGCACCCATGCTTACAGCTGGCACATTTCAGGATGTGGAATTGCTTACATTGAATACCCATAAGGATAAGCAAATTGGTGATTACAGCATTTGATTTACACAGTCATCATGCCGCATGTCCTAGAACATTTAGTCACCTACTTTACACTTGTACAGAGATGCACCAATTTCAGGAGAAAACATTTAAGGTGGAGCTTTTAAGATCATTATTTTTCTGTGAGGCACAGCACAGCAGACTGTATTTGTTTTTTCATCATTGCCAGGAAGGGCATGGGCAGTCAAAAGGAAAAGCTAACTAAGCTGGCTCCATCTTACTGGTTGTACAGAAAATACTTAAGACATGAGATGGAATTTAGTATCTCTGGGGGCTGCTTTAAAATGACAACTTAACAGCTACCATAATCCCTTTCTGAAGCCAATGTCAGCCCCGAGACCTCCCTCTCTGACCCATCAGCCCTGTGCAGCCCTTCAGAATCCAGCCTTGTTTGTTGAGCATTTGGTGCCATGGTATATTTTGCAGCTGAGCTCACTTACACTCACTTGCCAACTGTGTTCTGGCACCACCTATGATACTATAATTGTCCTACATATTCTGAAATGAGGGATGCCTGGCTAGACCAGTGGGTGCTGCAGATACCCATGGTATCAGGGTATTGACACAGAGAAATGTGTGCATGCCCCACACACAACAGGACAGGCATCCCTAACAGAACACTCGACTTTAACTGGGCATCAAATTCCACGCCAGACAAAAAGATGACAACAAAGGGAGAATCACAGAATGTTAAAGGTTGGAAGGGACCTCGAAAGATCATCTAGTCCAACCCCACTGCCAGAGCAGGACCACCTAGAGCAGGTCACATAGGAACATATTCAGGAGGGTTTTAAATGTCTCCAGAGCAGGAGACTCCACAGCCTCTCTGGGCAGCCTGTTCCAGAGCTCTGTCACCCTCACAGTAGAAAAAGTTTTTTCTTGTGTTCCTGTGGAACTGCTTATGCTGCAGCTTGCACCCATTGCCCCTTGTCCTGTCATTGGACATCACTGAGAAGAGCCTGGCTCCATCCTCCTGACACTCACCCTTGATGTATTTATAAACATTAATGAGGTTCCCCCTCATCTCCTCTTCTCCAAGCTAAAGAGACCCAGCTCCCTCAGCCTTTTCATCAGGGAGATGCTCCACTCCCTTCATCATGTCTGTGGCTCTGTACTGGCCTCTTTCAAGCAGTTCCCTGTCCTTCCTGAACTGAGGGGCCCAGAACTGAACACAGTGTTCCAGATGAGGTTTCATCAGGGCAGAGTAGAGGGGAGGAGAACCTCTCTCCACCTACTAACCACAGCCCTTCTAATCCACCCCAGGATGCCATTGGCCTTCTTGGCCACGAGGGCTCATTGCTGGCTCATGGTCACCCTGCTGTCCACCAGGACCCCCAGGTCCCTTTCCCCCCTGCTACTCTCTAACAAGTCAGTCCCCAGCCTATACTGGTACCTGGGGTTATTCTTCCCCAGATGCCAGACTCTACTCTTGCCCTTGTTGTATTGCATTCATTTCTCGATATTGAACAGTACTGGCCCCAGTACCGACCCCTGAGGGACTCCACTAGATATAGGCCTCCAACTAGACTCTGCCCCATTGACCACAACTCTCTCTGACTTCTTTCCTTCAACCAGTTCACAATCCACCCCACTATCTGATCATCCAGACCACACTTTCTCAGTTTAGCTGCAAGGATGCTGTAGGAGAAGGTGTCAAATGCTTTACTGAAATCAAGATAAACCACATCCGCTGCACTACCATCATCTATCTACCTGGTTATTTCTTCATAGAAGGCTATCAGGCTGGTCAAACATGACTTCCCCTTGGTAAAACCATGTTTACTGCTCCCGATGACCCCCTTGTCCTTGGTATGCCTAGAGACAGCGCCAAGGATAAGTCGTTCCATCACCTCTCCGTGATGGAGGTGAGGCTGACCCATCTGTAGTTACCCAGGTCCTCCTTCTTGACATTTTTGAAGACTGGACTGATAGTTTCTTCCTTCCAGTCCTCAGGCACCTCTCCTGTTCTCCATGACTTCCTAAAGATGATGGACTCCAAAGAGAACTCCAAAGGAAGTAACCTGAAACCAGCAGGAGCCTGAGCCCTCAGCATTCACAAAGCTCTGTCACAGCAGAGCAAAGCCGAGGCGTTAACTCAGGTGACTCTGCCTTTATATATTCAATACAGTCTGGTTTGGAGGAGTACACCAAAGGAAACAAGCAAATAGAGACAAAATAATCTCCACAAGGAGCTTCTTGGTCCTAATCAGCCATAATCACACTATCCATGAGGCTGTGGCTGTCCCAGCAACCTCCAGAAGGAGCCTGATACACAGTTCCTAGTGAAAAGCAGACATGTTTGGCAGCCTGGCCTTGGGGGCAAACCCATACACAAACTGTGAAGCCCACAAACCAGCTCCTACAGCAAACCTTACTGAGAAACCAAAGGAAAATGCATACGCAGAGGAGAAAAGTGCTTTCCACACGAGGAAATAGAGAGGCACAATGTCTGTATTTTCTGCAATGGGCACCTAGCAAGGGGGAAGGCAAAGGCTGTGGTGCCACCAAATGTCCTGCAGGGTGGGCTGGCAAGAGGTAGGAGTGGGGAGGCTAGAAACAAGTGAAGGGGAAGATGAAAGTCCAGGAAGGTGGGTAAATCCATTGTCACTACTGCCCAGGTCAAGGCAGATAAAGCTGCCTGGGAGAAGTGAATGAATGGTATAAACCACAGTCGACAGCACTGCTCCTTTTTGCTAACTCAGACAGAAACTATGTCAAAAAATGTGACTTTTTTTCAACAGAGCTTTTCCAGAGATAACTTTTTAGCTTTTCATTTTTCTTAGCTGTAAACAAACACTTCTGACTCAACGGTGGAAGTTTTGAGTTTATGCTGTCCCTTTCCAATAGTATCCATCACAGCAAAGTCAGACTCCATTAATCTATCACCCTTGCACTTCCCCAAACAGAACCATGTCAAGAATATTAGTGCCAGGAACTTTCCACTAGTAACAACCCACATTACTGAGAGCAGCCTGCAGGAAGGCACAACAGCCATGCTGAAATTTCCGTGTCTGTGATGCAACTGTACGATGTTTGCTCATGATGACCCTCCTGCCACCACACACTGGACCTCTGGAGGTCCCCTAAGGAAGGCTCTAATTTTATGACTTCTCAAGCATGTACTTTTATACAAGGTTCTGCAGCTTGAACTGAGCTACACGTGATGAGGGCATTTGTTAAACAACACGTCCTTTTGAGGTATTTTGATGCTTTTAGATTTCTTTTCTTAGATGTTTCCTTAAAGAAAATATCCCACAACCCTTATTCTAGTCACATAAAAGATTATGCCTGTCTTTTTCTGAGGTGAGTGAAGAGAGGCATTATGTATGGGAAAAGGGGGAGCAACGCTTATGATTCCTCCTATTTACATTGAAATTACATCTGAAAGGAATTTTATATTCCATTTATCACAATGTTACCGTCAAAATCATATGTGCATGGAAAATTTAGAGATGTTCCTTTGCCCCTTTTAGTGTCTCCTTTCTTCCTGGAAACTAACATACCGGGTATCTCTATTGCTCTTCCCTCAATGTAAGAGAATAACTAATGTAATTTTAACTACTTTTTTGGTGTCTCCTTTTCATTATATGGTTTACAACACAGGGAGGCACTTCCACTGGAGGAAGCAGGCTCCAGCAGGTGCCCATTTCTTAAAAGGAAAGTTCACACATTCGTAGATAACCAAGAAATTAGTCATGACTAATTTGATGGCCTCAGCTATTGTGGCACTGGGTGGGAGTGACATAGGTACGGGTGCCCCAGGGCAGCTGCTGCTCTGCCAAGCAGCTGGCCCCATAGTGCACTAGAACTACACATCCCAAAAGGCAATGGGCTGACATCACAAACTTTTGGGTCATTTTAATAAATGAAGATGTTTTAGTTCAGAAGTTTGTTTTCAGTAGCAATTGATGACCTGCAGAATATCCAATGAATATGTTCAAATAATCTGTTCAAAAACTTGTTCTTGTGTTCCAAACATTTCTCCTAGCTAAAGAGCACTTTCCAAATATTAGCCCTTCAGGGAATAATATTTATCTCAATGAAGAAAGACAGTGACCTTCATGAAGAACTACTACCTGCATGATGGATTCAAGCCTCCGTGGACTCTGGCATCTTGGAGCTGAGAAGGGAACTTGCTGGCTGTGTCTGGCCCAGGTATCTCCCAAAGGTACAAATTTCCCTCAGAGGCAGGGACTCTGCAGAAAATATGCTCCAGCTCCTCTACACATACCTATGCCTTCCTGCTTCCTCCTCTGATCTGTGGGAGAGGGAATGAGGCCGACCCCACATCTCCATCCTGCTGTCACACAGCCATGGAACTGTTCCCAAAGTAAATGTCAGCCTTTGCATAGCCATGATTTTCTAAAACTCTCTGTACTGTGTGGGCTTCACTGGTTAATAAACCAGTTTCACAAAAAGAGAACACATTTTTAAGCCTGTTCTCAGGAAGGAATAGAAAGTAATGCACAATTAATTGCAAGTCATAATAATAACTTAGATACTTAGGGAAAATCAACAAAACAAACCATACTGCAAATGGTATTCAATAAAACACAGACACCGAAGTAAATCAAATGAAGTGGATCTGTTCATAAATAGTGAGTTGAAGAAATTAAAACTTAGGACAGTGTCACAGAGCAACTAGCTCTTTGCAAGCATTTGTCTGGGAATAAACATCTTTTATTCACAGCAGAGGACAGTTCTCACTGTGCCAGCATTAAATAATAGTCTTCCCTCAGTGATCCCACTGAGAAAGGAGAACTGATCTGCTGAGAACATTTTGCTTTGCAACAAAGCAGATTTGGAGTATGACTTTGAGGGCAGACTGAAGGAAAGTGAATATTCCCCATGAATTTCCTGTGGAAACACAACTTCAGAGGTGACTGCATGTGCTCACCCTAAGCCACCGTCTGTTCCTCAAGACATGACCGAAATGCACATGGCCTCATGCTCTTTGCTCAAAGATGAAAGCTGGAAGTTCAAACCAATATTCTCCCCTGGTCATCTGAAACCTCACTGGTAGCTCCAGCTGCCTTTGCCTCCTCGGGGGGACTGAAACCCACACCACGAGGGCTGTGGGCTTCCTCATCACCTCCCACACCATCCGCATTCACTGCGCTTTTCCCTTGCTCCTCGTGCACAGCTCTGTGGCCAGCATCCCTGCGGCTCTGCCAAGGCCACCTCTACCACCCAAAGCTGTCCAGCTGCATCTTATATAGCATTAAAAATATTCTCATTTTGCCAATTTTATCTAAAGTGCAGTTTTAAAAAGTGCTATGGATTATTATGAGACAAACAGCAGCCACTGTGAAAGACACCACTGTGAATCCATGGCTTGAATTTCAAATATGAGGATAACATGTGTGGCTCTGAAGGCTTCAGACACAGGAAGGAATGAAGGCTGGTCCTCCACTTGTCTACACTGATGTTTCTGCAGTGGGGAAATCAAAATTTTTCTAGCCTTCATTTTTTGAAGTCCTTTTGTGCACAAATTTTGCAGGTTGACTCCTAGATCTTGTAGGGAGAGCCGTGCTGAGTAACTGCCTGACTTGTACAAACTGTCATTTAAAAATTTTCTGCTTTTGCTCATCACTTTTTCAGGTTGATTATTTTCTCTTCAAACGGTAGCTGTTAGATACATCGATCATCTTAAATACTACTTTTTTAGGCCTATTTTATGCTTTTATAGTGTGGAGAAAGAAGGTACCATCACACAGTAACTCTAGAGTACTTACACCATAGCACATGGCATTGCCCATGTTAGTCACTACTCTCCCGCTGTTAATCCCTGAATATCTACTTTTCCTCTTTGGCTGCTATTCATTCCTTTATTCTGTGCATTTTGCCAAAGGCCAGATTTTGCTTGACACACAGAGCTCAGATGTGATGCTCAGATAGAGGCTTTTCCTTTACTCTCTGGGTCCGCCCTTGTTTGGGAAGATGATTTTATAGGGGTAGGAAATGTGCTCATTAGCCCATATTTTAGACAGATATGGTTAAATTGTCCCTTCCTCCAGCTGCCTACAACCAATATGACTTTGTCTGTTTGCAGATAAGTTATCACAGATGTCAAACTTTTTTTGCTATCATTCTTTACTTGGAAGGACTCAAAAAGCATCAGGTGATGAGCTACAGATGCTGCTGGTTAGTTCTGTGTGACAAGCTCCCTTGAGCCTCACATACCTTGCACCCAAGCAGGGCCCAAGAAGTCCACAGAGTGGCTCACAGGAGCAAAAGAAACAGCAGACAGCACCTGCAGCAAAGCGTGCTGAAGTTAATAAGTCATTTAAGCCCTCACCTTCATTTTTTGCCCTGTTCTTTATATTTTGCTCTTCAGTGATTACAAACCCAGAAGTATGCAGTGGCAATTTGCTTTTCCCCTCCCATGCCTGCTTGGAGGAGGCTGTCATAGAATCATAAAGATTGGAAATGACCTTCAAGATCATCAAGTCTAACTGTCTACGAAATATTATCAGGACCACTAAACCATGACCTGAAGTGCCACATCTAGATTAATTTTTTTGGAACCCCTCCAGGGATGGTGACTCCAGCCCCTCCCTGGGCAGCCTGTTCCAAGACCTCACCCCTCCCTCAGTAAAAAAATGCTTCCTAATACTCAACCTAAACATCCCCCGGTGCAACTTAAGCCCACTTCCTCTTGTCTTATCACGTTACCTAGGAGAAGAGACCAACACCCACCTCACCTCAACATCCTTTCAAGTAGTTGTAGAGAGCAGCAAGGTCTCCCCTCAGGCTCTTCTTCCCCAGACAAACCAACCCCAGCCCCCTCAGCTGCTTCTCATGAGACATTTTCTCCAGACCTTTTACCAGCTCTGTTGCCCTTCTCTGAACTCCCTCCAGCACCTCAATGCCTCATGGATGTGATGAAGTGCCTGTCCATGCAGTGTTCTGCACCGGGGCTGAGCACTCACCTCTAGGTGTCCATGCCTACCCATTGCAGCCCCCAGACCAGTGCATTCCCCATGTGTGCTCACCTCCTAAAACTGAGTAAACCACCTTGCTGGAAGCACAAGCAGTTCCTTTTATTCTGGTTACCAAAATGCTACCTGGAAATAAGAAACTGGGCAGTATAGTAAAGAGGAGAGGCATAAATACTGTACAGCATCCTTATATATTCACTCACCTCGCACCTCTCTTTTCTATTCTTTTGTAACTGTCACATAAATAAAGGGATTTTTGCTTCCACAGCCATCTACCTTTTACCTGATGTTGCAATGGGCTTAGAAACCACTTGGGGGAACTTTTTCCATTGCAGTTAATTATAGATAAAGAAATTGTGTTGTCACAAATACCTACTGATTTGACTCGGCTGCTTTTTTGAGCACTGAATATGAGAGAAATCCAGCAGATTTCACTAAGAAATATTGGCTGCTGAGGACACTTGCAAACAAAGCACTGTTTAGATTCCCTACCCTGATTGTAGAGTTTCGAAAAGTTTGAATTTGAGCGAGTGCCTAATTTAGCACTGAACCAGCACTGAAAGACCTTTTTAAAAGTCTTGAGCTGCATTGCAACCCACAAAAATGGGGGAAGGTTATTCACTTGCTAAGGAGGATTTTGTAGTGCTCTAAGAGAACTACTGTGATCTGTTCGATTGGTGTTATCCTAGAAGTGGTTCAACACTGTAAATCTGCTAGGGCTCTTCCGCCTTAAAACTCCTTCATTTAAAATATTGGTTGGGGGCCCTCCTAGGCAGGAACTACGAGTGGAAGCTGGGATGAGCACCAAGGGCCTTCAGCAACAGCACAGAGCTGCAAACCAGCACATCCTGGTCCCACTCAGGCATGGCAGAGACGCAGCAGCATCACCAGGTGGAGCTCTGCCCCTCTCTTCGCCTTGAAAATCCTCCCGACAAATGGAAGGCCATACATTTTGCAAAAGACAGGTGGGTTTTTTTTTTTTTTTTCTTAAGGAATGTCCTTTGAATGTAGTTTTCAATGCTGGGTGAGATGGGGCTGCTGTGTGGGGCGGTTGTGCCCGTGCACAGGACGTGCAGCGAGTGCTGTGGGACCTGGCAGAGATTTCAGGAAGGTTTTTTTTTGGGAAGGGGGGCTGGAGAAGGCTCACAGGCTTGGGGACATCTGTGATGGGCATCAGGGGTTTGCAGGGGGGGTTCCCTGAAGGAGCCGTAGGTTTAACCAGACTCTCTCATTTTCTGCAGTGGATGTTTTTAGTGGGCTGATCCGGTGATCCCGTCCCAGCCACCAGCACTGGTGGTTTCCCGGGTGCCAGGAGACAAACCACAACACCCAGACAACTCCAAGGAAAGTGGTGAGGCTTCAGGGCAGGGCCCTGTTCCCCTCTCACTTACAGATGTGTGGCTCTGCCAACTGCTTCTGGTTTCACTGCTGAGCCCGTTTCCAGCCCATCTGGCAGGCACCCAGCACTGCCCCAGTGCCTTTTGCCCATCAATAACCAGTTTTGCCCCTGATGGCTGTGCAGCCTTCTCTGGCCAGGCTGCCCAGAGCACTTCAGACACCAGCATTACAGCACTCCCCATGCTGTGATTTCTCACAAAACACCAACACAGTAATCCAATATCCTTCTGAGAATGGCAGAAACTGAAAATTGCCCAGTATGGGGCCCAGGCACATCCCTTAATGACTTAAACTACATTGAACTCCAGGAGCAGCTTTACTTAAAACAAAGGGACTAAGAAGACCTTAATTTATGCATTTGAACAGATATCTAAATCCCTCTACCTGGAGGAAATAATGGAAAGATCCACATATGTTCTAGTGAAATCAGTGGAGCTAAGGTCCATGGCTGAGCTTCAGTATATGCAGCTTATTGTCCAGGACTGGAGTCAGTAAACAGTGGCCTGACCCTTCCACCTCCACCTCCTCCTTCTTGTCCTCCTCCTCATCACCTCGTAAGGCCAAAAGGGAAATGCTCTGAGAAGAAGCATTTTCCTTTGCAAAGCTATTGAATTCTGTGGCAGAGGCTCCACTGTCAGCCCCTGGACCCAGTGTCCAAAGTGCATGTGGCTGGAAGAAACCAACAGACTAGTGTGAGATGGAAAAAAGAAGGCTGGGTAGGGAAAGGAAAGGGAAGGGAAGGGAAGGGAAGGGAAGGGAAGGGAAGGGAAGGAAAGGAAAGGAAAGGAAAGGAAAGGAAAGGAAAGGAAAGGAAA